>PVJI01008919.1:0-68274 GCA_004026765.1 Micronycteris hirsuta
AATTGGGGACCTATGGTAACTCTAAAGGACAGAGAACTGTTTTCTTTAAAAATTCTAACATATCCAAAAGAACCTATGCACCCCAATGTTCACAGCAGCACAATTTACAATAGCCAAGTGCTGGAAGCAGCCTACGTGCCCATCAGCAAATGAGTGGATCAAGAAACTGTGGTACATTTACACAATAGAATTCTACACAGCAGAGAGAAAAACGGAGTTTATACCCTTTGCATGGATGGAACTGGAGAGCATTATGCCAAGCGAAATAAGCCAGGCAGTGAGGGACAAATACCATACGATCTCACCTTTAACTGGAACATAATCAACAAAAGAAAAAAGTAAGCAAAATATAACCAGAGACATTGAAATTAAGAACAATCTAACAATAGCTGGTGGGGGAGGGGATTGTGGGGAGAAGGGTATTCAGGAACTACTATAAAGGACACATGGAAAAAACCAAGGGGGAGGGTGGAAGCAAGGGAGGGAGGTGGGGTTGGATGGGGCGGGGAGGCAGGGAGGGAAGAAAATGCAGACAACTGTAATTGAAAACCAATAAAGTAATTAAAAATATAAATAAATAAATAAATAAATAAATAAGATGCCTAATAGAGATCTGGGCTATTAGTAAACACTCAATAAAGGATGGCTACTGAATAAAAAATAGGGACTGTGTTTAGGAAAAAAAGAGAAAATTCTAACGTAGCTGTAGCTGGAAAAGGTGCTACTCCGGTCAACTGCACGAAAACGTTTCAGAGGAAAGCGCTGGCAAGGGTTTCTATACGTGGAAGGACTGTTTATTTAACAACCAAATGATTTTCACATAATCTTACCTGCTTTTATGTTGTTTTACTTTGTATTTCTTTAATTAAACTAATCTTATAGAAATAAGATAATTAAAAACTAACAGGGGGCAATGAGAGGGGAACTTCAAAGTTAAAGATTTTAGCTTCGGTCATAGTTAATAGGCTTAAGTGATTAAAACTGTAACTCAAGAGTTATTTTAGTCTTGGTTGATAGGGTTAAGTGACCAATGCATGTGGAAAGCTGTTGTTCCAGAAACTGAAATGCATGACCACGTGACTCCAGGATGTGACAAGCAATTCAACCTCGTGCCCCGAGGGGTCTGCCAGTTGTGGAGACCAGACTGCACCTGAGCCACTGTGTTCCCGGGAGGGAAGTCTGTGACGCAGATGAAGAATTGCTGATTAACAGATAAAGAAGTTCTAGGAAAATCATAGGGGGACTGCAACTGTTATCCAGTTCACCTTTCCCCCAAACCCCTGGCCTACCCTTTCTTCTCCTTATAAAAGTGTCAGCTTGAGATGAGAGGCTGAGACAGTTTTGAAGGCACGTAATGTGCTGTCTTCTCTGATCGCCAGCATCTGAATAAAGCGCCGTAAAGACCGAACCCTTGTCTCTGCTTGCTGTTTCTAGCAGTGGCCGGCAGTAGGAATGCTGACTTCTCTGGTTTCACTTCTATTGTCGCTGGTGCTATTATCTGCCTCTCATTTCTACAGAGCTTTGCAGTTGACAAAGCACTTTCACACCCATGGCTTCATTTGATGGAAGGATTATTAACCCGTTTGACAGATGAAAAAGTAAAAGTTCAGAGAGGGGAAGACAGGTGTCCAGGGACACACAGCAGGTCGGATGCAGAGCTCCAGGGCTGGTGGAGGAGTGAGGAAGGCTTGGGGTGCGACCCTCGGCTCACTGGTCACACCCTGGGCAGGGTGCAGCAACCCAGCCTTTGGGGTCTCCCTATGTGTGGCAGGCCCAGCAGGCCCAGGGCCCTCCCTTCCTCCTTGGCTGTGTGGAAGAAGAGATGCGGTCCCCAGGGAATGGAAAAGCACGCCTGCCGAGAGGCTGAAAATGAGCGAGGGGTCTCCCTCAGGGTGGGTGAGGCTGCTGTGTACAGGCTCCCAGGGGTCCCGGCGGGAAAGGGGCTGAGGATGGGGAGGGCCCGGTGCTGGGCGGCCTCAGGCTGGTTGCCGCCCTTCACGGTCTCGGTGCAACTCTGTCTCCAAGTTTTTCATGCTTTTCCTTCCTGTGTCTAAGTGCCACCCCCACTCCCACTTCTACAGACTCCCTGTCTGCCTGCCTCCACCCCAGCCCTAGGATAAATCTGACAGTGCCCTTCCAGAGGGCTCAGCCTTACAGGTGACCTGTGTTGCCTGGGGGCTGCCGGGCCCAGGTTCCACGTCTAACCAGCTGTGCGACCTCCAGGGACCCCGTGGTCCTCACTGTTCACATGTCAGCCTGACTGGGATGGCACCCAAAGCAACGTGAGTTCCAGAAAGTATTATCCCAAAAACATGTCTCCACCCTCCTTTTCTTGCTTAGACAGATGGATTAACTCAGGGCTTATTCTCCACCCATTTTTTAGACCAGGAACTCAAGGGCTAAGGTGGGGGTTGTAGGTTGTGGCCCAACGACAGCTGGGTGTCAGTGCTGGGGGGTTTAGGAAGCCCCCAGAACAGAAGGAGAAGGCAAGGCCCAGGGGTGGAAACCTGCTCCGCAGCCAAGTCTCGTGCCAGGCAGTTTTCCTGAACTGTTAGTTTAATCCCAGCAACAGCGCTGGGCGGGAAGGGGGGGCGAGGGGGGGCGGGTAGGTGTCACTGTCTCCAGTACGTGAATGAGGACACTGATGTTCTGAGTGGGAAGTGACATGCCAACGAGTGTCAGAGCCTCGACCTGACCCCAGGACTGTGCACTAACAGCCCCAGGGGGAGGGCGGCGCCGGGTGGGCCAGGCACCTTCCACAGGGGTGGTGGGGGCTGTGGACACGGAAGGTCTGGGAACCCAGAAGTGAACTGGGCTGTGGAGGGTCCAGGGAAGCTGTCCCCCCTTTTAGCTGAGGCAGGGCCTCCCACATCCTTGCTGTGGCTCTGCCGAACCCCTGCTGTGACTGGACCCTCACCGCCCCAGGTCACGCGGGGCAGACCGCTGCCCCCCCAGAGGCATGGAAAAGGCTGCAACTGCCCTGACATTTCCCCACTCAAGCCTCCCCGGAGCGCGAGCTCCTGAGCTGGCAGAGCGAGCGGTGGGCGTGGGGCCAGACAGACTGCAGTCAATGTCACAGCCGCTCAATGTCTTGGACAAGCGCCCTCCACCTCACGCCCCCATCCCCGGTCCATGAGACATGGCCAGCAGCTCTGCCTTAAAGGGGCGAAGCAGACTGAACGCCCTGGCTGTGTGGCCCCGGTGCTTGTAGCATCGTCCCCTACAGCAAAATGTTGTGGGTTCAATTTCCAGTCGGGTCACCTGCCTAGGTTGCGGGTTCAGTTCCTGGCTGGGGTGCATATGGGAGGCAACCTATCAATGTTTCTGTCTCTCTCTCCCTTCCTCTCTCTAAAAATCAGTGGAAACAAGTCCTCAGGTGAGGTTAAAAAATAAATAAGTAAAGGAGAGAAGCAGTTTGCAAAAGGCTTGTCACCCCGTGGGCCTAAAGGAAGAGAAATTGCCTTAAGAGGGCAAGCTCTGGAGGCAGATCATCCAGGTGCAAATCCCAGCTTTGCAGCTCACTTGTCATTTGACCTTGGCCCACTCACTTAACCTCTCTGGGTCTCAGTTTCCCGTCTCTAAACGGGGGTGACACTAACGGCACAGAGGCCCCCGAAAGGAAGAGGCAGGGCACTCCCACGTGAAGGCCTTGAAACGGCGCCTGGCATGTGGCGAGTGCCACGTGCTGTCCATTGCTTTCCTACCTGGTGTCACACAGCATCACATCGGATCCAGAGTGGCCCCACAGACCCCCCACGCCGGTCCCCGCGCCGGACCCCGCCAGAGCTCACCGGTGGGCATCAGCTCCATGACCAGCTTCGGGTAGGCGATGTTGGAGCAGCCGATCTCGGCCCCGCAGGCCCGCAGGCACTCAGAGGGCGTGACGCAGCCCACGTCATCTGTGCGACAGAGATGCCCAGAGTCCCACAGCTGCCCCATGCTGCCCCTTCAGGCAGACACCAACGCCAGGGCGGGAGGGGTGGCGGGACCAGAGACACATTTTCACTGCCTCTGACCAGCACCGCTTGGGCCTACACCTCAGTTTCTGGTCTGGGTTACAAAGAGGGGGCTGGCCTCTGACAACTCTTGCGGCTGCTGAGTCCCTGGCTAGTCTCCTTGCTGCCCCCTACCCCAGGGCCCCAAAAGGGCAAGTGGAGGCAGCGAGAAAGGCAAACCTCCCCCCACCCTGGGGTCACAGCTTCAGGGCAGCAGCCCTCCCCAGCCCTCACCCGGAGTTGCCTCCAGGAGCTTCCAGAGGACCCCATCCCCCCACCCAGAGCTGCCCACGGGCTCCACCTCTTAGCACTTTACAAGACCCTCCACCATCCGGTCTCCAGCCCGGCCCTTGGCGCGCCCCTGCTTCCTTCCCCACCCTCGACAGGTGCCCACCCTCTGGCCTTCTTGCCCTTCCTGCACCAGCCTTCCGTCAGCTGAGACCTCACCAGGCCCCATCTGAAGTGGCTCTCCCAGGCCTTCCCCAGGGACAGGGCCCTCCCTCCGAAGTCACCCCTCTCTGCTCCCCTGCCCATCTCCTCTCCCACGTCTCTTCCCCGCTCCCGGATCACTTGGGCAAATCTCTTCCCATGGCAGGGAGTCCAGGAAGGTTGGTGACTTGGACGTGCTGTGGCCATTCCCCTCACAGCTGGAATAGCCACATAGCTCACCTGGCATGTGAGTGGAGGAATTAAGGAATGTCCCAGGCCTCCGCCCAGCCCCAGGCTGAACCCTAGGTCCCGGCCTCCCTAGCAAGCCCCTGGAGCAGAGCCCTGTCTGTGGCAGAAACCTCAGCACTGCCCAGGGCCGCCCCAGGCCCGGGGTGGGGAGGGGGCTTGGTGCGGGTCTGCTCTTCTGCTACCCACAGCATTTGTGGTCCATCTCTGCCTGGCTCGTGAGCACAGTGTAGGTGACAACAGCGCCACCTCATCTCACTTGTTCCCCAGGAAACAGTTCAAGCGCCTGTGGCTCCTGTCCCCTGGGATTTCAGCAGAGGCCCGTGATGGCAGTTACAGGAGAGCTCAGAGACAGACGCTGACCGGGCGGTGACCAGAAGGGGCGGGCATGGAACTGCTGGGCCACGGAGGCCCATTCGGGGGTGGGCGAGTAGAGGGGTAAAGTCTCCATGCAGTAGCCTTGAGGTTTCCATGCCTCGGGGTTCCCGGTGCAGACAGGGCACTCTTGGGTTAAGCACCGCCCCCTCCAAATGCCTCAGCTGAAAGGCCCCTCCTTAGATGCCCAGCCCACAGGGCAGGGTGTGTGTCAGATCCCTTCCTCTAGGTCAGAAGGGCGGGAGCAGCATCACCCCCACCCGCGACCCTCCACCCCAGCCAGCCTCCCGGCCTCTGGAGCCTGCCAGTCAGTCTCCCAGGACACTTGCTCCCTGCTGTGCACCAGGCGCCTCCCACTCAGTGTGTCCAATCAGATTTGTCCCTCCCCCCCCTCGCCTGTCCCAGTGGTGGTCCCCTGTCCTCCCGCTCCCTCAACCTGCCCCCAGCCTCGTGGTTTCTCCTGCCTTCACCCCACCTGCTCCGCTCTGTGCCCCTGGGCTCCATCTCCTCCCTGCAATCCCACCCATTCTCTCTGTCCTTTCAGAATCACAGCTTTGCTCATACCACCTACTACTCAGGAACCCCCCACCCCCATCCCTGGAGCCCACGGCTCCCTAGGGGAAAAAATCCTTTCTAAGCATTTGAGGCCCTTGACAGCTGGGTCTGGGCCCTCCCGTCGGGCACCCGTGCCCCAGCCGCCCTGACCTGCCTGTGTTCTCACCCACACCCAGCACTTGGGCTCCTCCAAGCTTTTGCAGATGCCTCCTCCTCCGTGTGTTCCATTCCTACCCGTGTCCACCTCCTGCCTCCTGGCCTACTGCAGAGGGCTTGTCCCCTGAAGCTTCCCTGACTCCCTCCCCCACAACCCCCCGCACCCGGCACACTGTCCAGCAGGGCACAGTAGCTTCCTCCTAAGGGCTCTGAGGCCAAGGGTTGAATCACAACTGTTTGCACATTCCACCTTCCCTGCCAGACTGGGAGCTCCCCATGAGGGACAATGGGTTTGAATCATTTCCCACTCCCAGGTATCACCTAGTTTGGATCTGGGCCCAGAGGAGATGTTCTGTGAACATTTATGAATGAATGAATGAGTGAGGAAGGAGGAAAGGCAGAGGAAGAAAGAGAGAGAGGGAGACTGAATCGCCAAAAGATCCCTGAAGGAGTTCAGGCACTGTTGGATCCAGCTTCCCTCCTCTACCACCTTCACCCCCACCTGCTGTGCAGGTGAGAGAACTCAGGAACACAAAGGGCATAACTTGCCTGGACACACAACCAGACCAAGGACAGAGCCCAGGGCCCCACAGCAGGATTCTGGAGCCACTAGGGTCAAGCATTCAGAGGGTGGGTGGTTGGCCCCTCCTGACAAGTTCTGGGCTTGGACGGGCTGGCTGTGATGCCTGGGGGACCCAACCCTCCTGGGAGGGACAGATGAGGAGTCACAGCCACATAATAGCTCAGAAAGCCTGAGTCAGGAGGTTCTGGCTGCGTTTATTCAGCCTATTCCAGGCTCCAGGCGTGGGCACCACCTCTGAGCATGGCTGGCTCAGGTCACCTGCCTGAGCGTTTGTGCTGAACTCCAAGAAAGAACAACCTCTCCTTTATGACAGCAGCAGAGATGGGGCTTCACCACTCAAACAAAGTCCCCTGAATGTGCCAAGTCCATAGTGAATAGTCCCCCAACAGTGACGGCGGGGGGACTGGGCAGGGGGCTTGTGTGGGTCTAGGAGCCTCCCCACTGGGCTCCACATTGGCATCATACCCACATCCAGCCAAGGGCCCACCCTGGAAGCCTGGGAGTCACTCCTCTCCTTTCCTCCAAGTCCTCCCTCCCTATAGCCAATGCCGAGTCCAGCCACTGGGCTTTGTGATCAGGGGAACTGCACCACCTCTTCGCTGGGCCGTATCTAACCCACTCTCCTCACGGGCAGCAGAGGAAGGTCCTAAAACCACCCATCTTCCCAAGCTGCTCCTTGCTCACATCCCGCTTCGGCCCTCCATCCTCTGCAGTCAGGATCATCTGCTCTAACTGCCCATCCACAGCCCTCTGCCCACTTGGCCACATCACCCCACCAAGTTCACCCCCACTGCTGGGCCTCTGTGTGTGCTGCTCCCTCCTCCTGCAACACCCTTTTCTCCTTCCTAAACCCAGGGGCTTAGGAAGAGTTCACTCCTGTCGCCTCTGTGGGTGTCTGGGTTTCCAAAGCTTAAGGGCAACATCCTCCATGACACCAATAATTCTGTGACCTGTGTTTGTCCCACCTCCCTGTCTATGACCCTGGGCCCAGAGGAGCCTGGGGCCAAATGGTACCTAGCATGAGCCAATGCATGGCAGGCTCTGCTGGGGCTTGCTGACTGACTGAATGAAGCTTTCCCAAGCTGGCCACTGGAAATACCACCCCGAGTGCTGATCGACATGCTCCCCACTGCCCATCCAGGCATGGCCATTCGTGGGAGCCAGTCCACACAGCAGTGTCACAGTGGGGAGCAGAAGAAAAGCCCACAGAATCAGGTTTGAGTCCAGCTCTCCAATCCCTGACTCTGTGACCCTGGGTAAGATGATTCTCTGAAGCTGTTTTCTCCTCTGCAAAACTTTTCTGGGGACACCCACAGGCCAAAAATTCAAACTTCAACGTATCCTTCACACCTTACACAAAAGTTAAATCAAAATATATCACAGATTTGGAGGACTTCTGGGCAAGATGGAGGCATAGATAAGCATGACTCACCTCTTTGCACAACCACATCAAAAATCACAACTAAAATATAAAACAACCATCACTCAGAACTGTCGGAAATAGAGTTGAATGGAATTCAAGTATGGAATTAAAGAAACCACATCCATCCAGACTGGTAGGAGGGATGGAGATATGGAACAGGCTGGTCCCACATCCATGTGTGATGGATAAAAATTCAGAAGGGATATCTCAGGAGTGAGGAGTCCCAGCCCCACACCAGGCCCCCCAGCCCAGGGCTCCAGTGCCAGGAAGATAAGTCCCCATAACCTCTGGCTGCAAAACCCAGTAGGGAGTGAGTTGGTGAAAGAAACTTCTGGGATCCCAAGCAGTTTCTCTTAAAGAACCTGCACACGGACTTACTCAGATTCACTCCCTTTGAGCTCCAGCAATGGGGTAGCAGCTTGAAAGGCACCAAGTGGCATGCAGGGAAGAACTGAAGAGGTTGGCATCAAGGCAAGAGATGGGGGAGAGCTTTCTCCTGGACAGAAAGCTGGGCAGAAACTAATGTCCCTTTTCTGAAACTTCTCCCCACAGAGCCACAGAGCTGGCAGGCTGGTGCCATATCTGAGAGTCCATCAACCTGATTAACAATGTTTGCCTCACCCTGGGGATCCCCAGAGACTCAGTCCCACCCAACTTAACACTGTTAACAGTGGCTTTTTCATATGAATGGCTGGTCTTGGCTTATGCTTCACAACTTATTAAATCCTTTCAAACAAGCAACAGCCAGCCTCAGGGAGCTCCCAGCTCCCTTACCTCCTATTAAGTGGCTCCAGGCAAGGTATTAGCAGCAGCCAGCCTAGATTCACAGCTTGACTTCACCTGGGAATCATCAAGCCCAGCACAAGTAGCAGCCATCTCAGATTGCTTTATAGCTCAGGCAGGGTGGCCCCAGGCAAAACATAGGTGGAGGTTGGCCTTGGCCTGCACCACCCGGGAAACCCCAGGGCCAGTGCACACAGTGGACAGCTACAGACCACGTCAGAGCACCACCACCCTGCCCCTGCACAGCTGATCCTCCAGGGAAGGCACAGGTTGGTGGTCAGTGGTCACAGCTAGTCCCTGCAGCTGACTGGCCTGGGTAAGTCCCTCCCACTGATCTGCCAACAAGAAGAGGGTGTACTCAGCCCACATGAAGGGCACACTTCGAGTACCCAGCTTGGGTGATAGGGGGGTCTGTGCCACTGGACCCCATAGGATGCCTACTATATTAGGCCACACTACAAAGACAGGGAGTCATAGCAGCTCTACCTAATACATAGAAGCAAACACTGGGAGGCTGCCAAAACAAGGAGACAAAGAAACATGGCCCAAATGAAAGAACAGATCAAAACTCCAGAAAAAGAGCTAAAGAAACTGGAGATGAGCTATCTATCAGGTGCAGAGTCCAAAACACTGGTTATAAGAATGCTCAAGGAACTTAGTAAGGAACTCAACGACATAAAAAAGATCCAATCAGGCCCTGGATGGTGTGGCTCAGTAGATTGAGTGCTGGCCTGTGAACCAAAGGTTGTGGGTTCGAGTTCCAGTCAAGGCATACGCTTGGGTCTGGGCCAGATCCCTGGGTGCGAGAGGATTGATGTTTCTCTCCCTTTCTTTCTCCTTCCCTTCCCCTCTCTCTAAAAATAAATAAATAAAATCTAAAAAAGAGATACAGTCAGAAACAAAGGATATACTAATTGAAATAAAGAAAAATTTACATGGAAACAACAGTAGAGTGGATGAAGCCAAGAATCAAATCAATGACATGGAACATAAGGAAGCAAAAAGCAACCAATCAGAACAACAAGAAGAAAAAAAATCTAAAAAAACGAGGATCGTGTAAGAGCCTTTGGGCAGCTTCAATTGTTCCAACATTCACATCAGAGGGGTGCCGGCAGGAGAAGAGAAAGAGAAAAAAATTGGAAATCTATTTGAAAAAATAAGGAAAGGAAACTTCTCTAATTTGGTAAAGAAAATAGACATAGAAGTCCAGGAAGCACAAAGAATCCCAAACAAGATGGATGCAAAGAGGCCCACTCCAAGACACATCATAATTAAAATGCCAATGGTTAAAGATAGAGAGAGAATCTTAAAAGCAGCAAGAGGAAAGCAGTTGGTTACCTACAGGGATGTTCTCATAAGACTATCAGCTGATTTCTCAAAAGAAAGTTTGCTGGAAGAGATTGGCGGGAAATATTCAAAGTCATGAAAAGCAGGGACCTACAGCCAAGATTGCTCCACCCAGCAAAGATGTTATGTAGAATTGAAGGGCAGATAAAGAGACTCCTAGACAAGAAAAAACTAAAGGAGTTCATCATCACCAAACCATCATTATATGAAATGTTAATGAGACGTTTTGTATATTTCTTATTTAAGGAAAAGAAGATCAAAACTATGAACAATAAAATGGCAATAAATACGTATCTATCAACAATTGAATCTAAAAAACAAACTAAGCAAACAACAAGAACAGAGACAGAATCATGGAAAGAGAGCACTTTGATGGTGCCAGATGGGAGGGGATGTGGGGGAATGGGAGAAGAGGTGAGGGGATTAAGGAGTACAAACAGGTAGTCACAGAATAGCCATGGGGATGTAAAGTACAGAGAGCACAGGAAATGGAGCAGCCAAAGAACTTACACACATGACCCATGGACATGAACAATCATGTGGAGATACCCTAAGGGAGTGGGGCAAAAGGAAGAAAATTGGAACAACTGTAATAGCATAAACAATAAAATATAATTTAAATAAAGATCACAGATTTAAATATAAAACTATCAAACTTTTAGGGAAAAAGCAGTAGAAAATCTTTGAGACCTAGGGCAAGGCGAAGAGTTTTTACCCATTTCTTTAAAAAAAATTTTTTTTTTTTTAGAGAGAGAGGGGAAAGGAGGGAGAAAGAAAAGGAGAGAAACACTGATGTGAGGGAGAAACATCAATCGGTTGTCTCTCCTACACTCTCCCACAAGTCAGACCTCATGAAAAGTCAAAGCCTTTGCTCTGTGTGACACGCCTGGGAAAAGGGTGAAAAGAAGAGCTGCAGAAATTACTTTCGTAAAGTTGCAGCGTACAAAGTCAATACCCAAAAATCGATTGTGTGTCTGTACACTAACAATATAAACTATAAGACAGAGAAATTAAGAAAACAATCCCATTTATAATTGTAACAAAAAGAATAAAACACCTGAAAACAAATGTAACTGAGGAAGTAAAACATCTGGGTACCGAAAACTTATAAGACACTGATGAAAGAATTTGAAGAAGACACAAATAAATGGAAAGATATTTCGTGCTGAGGGATTAGGATTCATATTGTTAAAATGTTAATAATACCCAAAGCGATCTACAGATTTAATGCAATCCCTATCAAAATTCTAAAGCATTTGTTGGAACCTTAAAATACCCCAAATAGCCAATGCAATCTTAAGAAAGATAAACAAAGCTGGAGGCATCACACTTCCTGATTTCAAACTGCATTACAAAGCTATAGTAATCAAAACAGTATAATATTGGCACAAAAGCAGATACATAGTTAGATGGGACAGAATAGGGATCCCAGAAATAAATTCATGCATATATAGTGTGTTACTTTATGACAAAGGAGCCAAGAATATACCGTGGGGAAAGGACAGTCTCTTCGGTAAGTGGTGTTGAGAAAACTGGATGTCCACATGCAAAAGAATGAACCTGGACCCCTGTCTTACACCACTCGAACATCAGCTCAAAATGGATCAAAGGTTTGAACATAAGACCTGAAAACACCTAGAAGAAAACATGGGGCTAAGCTCCTTGACATCACTTTTAGCAATGATTTTACACTGAAAGCAAAGGCAAAAAAACCCAAAACAAGTAAGTGGGACTACATTAAATTTAAAAGCTTCTGCACAGCAAAGGAAACTGTCAAGAAAATGAATGGTAACCTACAGATTGGGGAAAAATATTTGCAACACATATGTTTGAGAAAGGGATAATATCGAAAAATATATAAAGAACTCATACAACTCAATAGCTATATGTGTGTGTGTGTGTGTGTGTGTGTGTGTGTATCTATATATCTGATTTTAAAATGAGCAGAGGAACTGAATAGACATTTTTCCAATGGAAACATACAAATGGCCGAGAAGCACCTAAAAAAGTGCTCGACATCACTCGTCATCAGGACGCAGATCAAAACCACAATGAGCTGTCACCTTGCACCTCTTAGAATGGACATCATCAGAAAGACAGGAGATGACATGTGCTGATGAGGGTGTGGACAAGAAGGAACCCTGTGCACTGTGGGTGAGAATGTAAATTGGTGCAGCCACTATGAAAAACTGGGAGGTTCCTCAGAATGCACACAAACAGAACTGAATGCAAACGGAATCCAACAATCCCACCTCTAGGTTATACGTCTCAGGAAGTGGAATTGCTGCCTCTCAGAGACGTCTGCACTCCCTTGTTCATCACCCACAGCAGCCAAGACAGCGGGGCAACCTAACTGTCCCTCCACAGACAAACAGACAAAAAAGATTACATATACACATATGCATAGTGTGCATATATATGTTTATGCAACAGAACATTACTTGTCCATGAGAAAGACATTCTGCCATTTGAAACAATATGGACAGACCTAGCAGGTGTTATGCAAAGTTAAATAAGTCAGAGAAAGACAATTACTGTATGATATTACTTATACTCAGAATTTAAAAGTGCCAAACTCATAGAAATAAAGACTGGAATGGTAGTTACCAGGGACTAGGGAGTCAGGGGAAGAGGGGAGATGTCGGCCAAAGGGTACAAACTTCCAGTTATAAGATTAGTAAGTTCTGCCCCAGCTGGTGTGGCTCAGTGAACTGAGTGCCAGCCTGCGAACCAAAGGGTCGCTGGTGCGATTCCCAGTCAGGGCACCTGCCTGGGTTTCGGGCCAGGTCCCCAGTAGGGGGCGCATGAGAGGCAATCACACATTCACGTTTCTCTCCCTCTCTCCCTCCCTCTCCCTCTCTAAAAAATAAATAAATAAAATCTTAAAAAAAGAAAGATGAGTAAGTTCTAGGGAGCTAAGGTACACCACAGTGAACAATATTACACAGTTGACCCTGAACAAACATGGGTTTGAAATTATAGATGGACTTTTTTCAATAAATACTTTAAATATTTCCTTTGTGATTTTCTTAATAACATTTTCTTTTCTCTAGCTTACTTTATTGTAAGAATACAGTATATAACATGCAAAATATGTATCAATTGGCTATTTACGTTATCAGTAAGGCTTCTGGTCACAGTAGGCTATTAGTAGTTAGGTTTGGGGCAATCGAAAATTATATGCAGATTTTCAGCTGCACAGGGGGTTCAATGCCCCTAACCCCACACTATTCAAGAGTCAGCTGTGTTATATACTTGGAAAAAACAGAAAAAAAGAAAAGCTACAGACCAGGAGAAAATACCTGCAGATCACATACCCAACAAAGGCCATGTATGGAGACTATATAAGCATTGTCAAAACTCAACAGCGAACACCAAAACATCCAATCTAGAAAATGGGCAAAACACATGACCAGGCATTTCACGGAAGAGTACATACAGATGGCAAATAAGCACATAAAGATATGCTCCATGTCATTAGTCATTAAGAAGATGCAAATTAACACCACAATAAGAGATGACTATCGGGATGGCTAAAATAAAACAACAGTAGCAACGCAGCATGTGGGCAAGGATATGGAGAAAGGGAATCACTCACGCGTTGTCGGTGGGAATGTAAAACCTATGTAATATATATGTGAATGTTCATAGCAGCCTTATTCAAAATGTCCTTCAACAGATGAAACGGTTAAATGAAGTGTGGTCCATGCACACATGGAGTACCAGTCAGCCACAGAAAGGACCGAGCTGTCAATCAAACTGCCCAACCCCCGGGATGAATCCCAGAGACAGAAAGCAGGCCAGCGTCTGCAAGGGGCTAGGGGTGGGGGTGGGGGGTGGCGTGGCTGCACAGAGGGAGAGCTCGGTGGTGACGGAACAGCTCTGCATCTTGCCTGTGGCGGTGGTGACACAGATCTGCAAGTGATGAGGTTGCACACATCTATGTGCACACAGAGACATGCACGCTTGTGAACTGGTGAGATCTGAACAAGCTGTGGGTCCCAGCAGCGTCAGCATCCTTGCTGTGATGCTATTGTTCTGTAGTTGTACCAGATGATGCCACGCGGGAAGCTGGGCGAAGGCTGCACGCAAGCCCTCTGTTTTGTTTTGTTTTTTGATAACTTCTGTGAATCTGTAACTCTGGGCAGGTAACTGTGGAATTTGGAGGCCTGGAGGCCTGTCACCCCTGAGAGCCAGAGCTCCCTCATGAGCCAGAGGCCCTGGTACTGTGTGAGAACAGAAGAGAGGCAGAGGCCCAGGGGGTGTCCTCTCCTGGGTCTGTAGGGGCGGAGGCTGTAAAAGAGGCTTCAGAACCCCCAGGACAGCGATGCCCACAGCACCTGCCGAGGAGGATGCTGCTCTGCCACCTACGTACCTGGGGGGAGCGCTGGGCTCCTGCCACGCTGTGCTCAGGGGATTGTGCTCTGGGGCCACTACGTTCAGACACAATGTGATGCCCCCTGGGGCCAGGGTGGAGGGCAAGACTGGAGACAGGGGTGACCGACGGGGACCCCAGGGGTCCTGGGGCTGGGACCCAGCAGTCACTGCTCAGGGCAGTGGACCCAGGCGCGTCCTGTCAGGCGGGGGTGGCAGTGAGGGAGCAGAGGTTGCAGCCCTCAGCAGCACAGAGCACAAAGCAGCAGCATCAGGGCAAGGGGCAGGGGATGCGGGACAGAGGGAAGGGCTGGGCCAGGTGCCGGGCTGACTGGCTGTGGCGCACAGTGGGGTCTGGGCCGTTTGGCCAGGTTTAATGGGCTTTGTTTCCCCTCCCCTGGCAGCCTGCTTTCAGATGTGGTCCCCACACCTCCCATAACCAGGGTCCCAAGCCCCAGGGACGCCAGCTGGATAGCTGGGTCTGGTCCAGCCCACAGCAGCCCTCGCTACCTCTCCCTGCTGCAGGTGGGGCGCTGCTCATCAAGCAGGACCAGTTCTGGGGAGGGGACCCCTCCCAGCGGGGAGCAGCGTTCCTCACTAGAACTGGGTACCAGCTCTGTCCACACCAAGCTCTGAGAAGGCTCCTAAGGTTGGGTCAGAAATCTAGCCCTGCCTTGGGGACTCCGGGACTAGTACCCCAACTCCACTTCCACAACGCGACAGCTGGGCATCTCCAGGGAATTCCCATCCCACTTGGAAGGCGGCGCAGGTAGGGTGGGACCAGGATTCCCACCGGCCTGGGGGACAGGGGGTGGTGCCAAGTCTATTCACTTGCTGGAGGACCCCAAGAGGAATACTGTCCCTCTCTGGGCGCAGTGTTCCGGGAACACTTGGACTTTGGTCCCTGAGCTTTTCACCTGTTCGCCACCCCGGGCCAGGCGCACCTCAGCGGAGGAGGTACGTCTGGGTCCGCCGGCGGCGTGAATCAGTTTCCGGCCCCGCCCCGGGGCCGCACGTGACCTCAGGTGGCGGCGGGTAGGTGGGGTGGCATTTAGTCACCGGCCTGCCGCAGCCTGCGCGCACCGTTCCTCCCTCCCGGCTTCCTCGCCTGCCCTGCGACCGTCAGGTAAGCTCGCCCTGGCCCGCACCCCAGGGTCCCGGCGCCCTCTTCCCCCCGGCGCTGCCGCGCCCCCCTCCCCCGCCCAGCAACCTCCAGGCAGGCCCCCTGGGTTGCCCATCCTGGCGCCCAGGGACTTCCCGGAAGCCCTGGAATGCAGGCGTCCCTGAGCGGCAGGGCCGGTGTCGGTCTGCCTCCCACTACTGGAAACTTCTGGGAAGTTCCCCGCCGGCCCTGGTTTCCCCAGAAGTAGCCTAGAACTTCAGGCAGCCCCAGGAGTCTTCTGGGATGTGAGTGCCCTGTCCACACGGATTCCGGACACTGGCCCGGGATGTGCCCCCATCTCCTTCAGCCCCGCCTGGCGCCCCAGACCTGCCTGTGCTCTGCCTGACCCTGCGTGTGTCCTGTCTCTCCTGCAGGCTCCTTACTGGGGAGGCGCAGAAGCAGCCCCCAGGCCCGGGAGTGCACCGCGCCCCAGCCCTGCTGGAGTTAGGACCCAGACCCTGCTGAGCGTCTGTCCCGGCCCACCCCGGCAGGGGCTGCGCATGCGGCACCATGGCCTTCTCCCAAGTGCAGTGCCTGGATAACAGCCACGTCAACTGGCGCTCCAGCGAGTCCAAGCCCGAGTTCTTCTACAGCGAGGAGCAGCGCCTGGCCCTGGAGGCCCTGGCGGCCCACGGCCGCGAGGCCTTCTACGAGGTGCTGAACCGGGAGAACATCCGAGACTTCCTTTCAGAGCTGGAGCTCAAGCGCATCCTGGAGACCATAGAGGTGTATGACCCGGGCTCTCAGGACCCTCGGGCCTCAGGCTGCCCTCCGGGGCCTGAGGACGATGGCGTCCCAGACGGTGGCGAGGAGGCCAGTGGGGCGGGAAGAGTCCCAGCCGAGGCAGAGCCGCCGCCCTCGCTGGAGTACTGGCCCCAGAAGTCAGACCGCTCCATTCCACAGCTGGACCTGGGCTGGCCCAACACCATTGCCTACCGTGGCGTGACCCGGGCCAGCGTCTACATGCAGCCCCCACTGGATGGGCAGGCCCACATCAAAGAGGTGGTGCGCAAGATGATCAGCCAGGCCCAGAAGGTGAGCGCGCCACTGGCGGGAGTCCCTGGAGAGGAAGCTGGCCGACCAGCATCTTCCACCCCCATGGACACTCCCTCCAAGTCCAGCATGGAGAGCACCCCATAGTCCACCGTAGGTCTCCTGGCTGCCTGCCTTTCTGTTTGCAGGGGGTTCCGCAATCTTTGCAGAGGGATAGGGTTCCTGGGTCCTCTGGCAGGTAACGGTGGGCTGCCACATCTCAAAGGGCCTTTGTGCGTTGTTGGGAGGGGAGCCGGGGGGTGTCTTCTGATTTCCAGAGGCCTGGTGAGCAGGTTCCCCAGAAGAAGGTGCTGCAGTGGGGTGGAGTGGGAAGGCATTATGTGGCTCTCTCTCTGCCCCTGGGATGGCTCTGACTCACCCTAAGAAGCGAGTCTCTCATGTACACCATGAGCTCTCCAGAGTCGCTTTTGTTGGGCAGGGCAGGGGTCACGGAGACTGAGAAGCCGCCTGAGCCCATCTGAGGCTGCCTGGAGGTCTGAGTCCAAATGTGCCTGTGTCCTGGGGGTGCTGGGCAACGGGGAGCCAGTTGCTCATCCTCTCTGGGCCTCTTTACGTGCTTTGCAACGGCAGAACCTTTTAGCCATGGGTGGGGGTAGGGATGGCTTGGTCTTCAGGGGTGGGAGCAGAGTGAGTTCAGCTGAGGGCTGTCCCCCTGGGTTGAATGTCACGCTGGAAGGGACCTCAAGCATTGTCTGGACCGCCCCTTCCCAAGCCCTGCCGAGCTCTGCAGTGTCCCTGGTAGGGGCGGCTGTGCTCAATTGACACACTGACACATATTCCGAAAAGAGGAGCTCACCACCTGCAGAGACAGCCAGGCCGTTGCTGGACAGCCATGACCTTGAGCAGATACTTCTTCCTGCTGTGTGGAAAGTGCCTTTTTCATGGTTGTGAAGTGCATCCTGACATGACTGATGAAGCCCGCCCAGCTAGCTGTGTTGAGGAGAATTCTGAGGTTAGGTCTGGGCTCCGTAGACAGCAGTGAGTGGCCAGCAATGTCTGTCCTGGCCGAGGCTGTGGGCAAGGTGTTTCTAGTAGGATCTAGACCCTTCGCTCTTCTGGGCCCAGAGAGGGCAGCAGATTTCTCAAGACCTGAACGCTGGCTTTGGGGACAGTGCTGGCTAACAGGCAGGGCTTGGAGCTCTTGGGCAGAGAAACCAAAAGTGGATCAGGGGCTGAGGAGGTGGCCGCAGCTTAGGTTTCCAGAAACGCAGAGTTTCTGTGTCTGAGGGGCCAGCCCAGTCCAAGGGCCTGTGTCAGGGAGCCTGGCTTCCAGCCCATCCCAGGCAGCTCTGGGGCTTCGAGTTTCTGATCTGTGGGATGGAGGTGATGAGGATAAAAGCTGTGTCTTTGGCTGTTGCAAAGATAGAATCAGGTGACCGGAGTGAGGAAGAGGTGGAGGAAGAGGAGGAGAAGGGGGAGGAGAAAGGAGCCTTCACAGTTTTCAGGCCACGTAACCCGCCCTTCGTCTGCTATGGTTTCAGGAGGCGCTGCTGACGTGGGGCCTGACCTGAGGTCATGGAACCCAATCCCCTGGGAGGGCCTGTTGGGATCCATTATCCAGCCTCAACCCCCTTTTTAAAATTGGGGAAATGGAGGCCAAGGAAACTTGACCTGCTGTGCCAGGGTTCCCCTCCTCTTCCCTCCCCTCCCCACCAGGAGTAGAAAGGAGGCAGACATCAGATCCCAGCTTGGCATGGGGACAGCCGGAGTCTAATCTCCCTCAGACAGAAAGACAGACAGCCTGCGCTGGTGATGGGGCCAGATAGTAGTGCCTGGGGCTAGGCTGGGCCCTCAGGGCGGCCTCGCCGTGTCTCTATGGCCAGGGCTGAGACCAAGCAACCCCATGGGCCCTCTGTAACTTTATTTTTTCCCCGTAAAAGCCCCACAAGGTTACGGGCGTCACCTTCTAATGAAGAAGTCCATCTCCGGTTTGAACCCCACCTCTGTGTGGTACCACGGTTGGTGCGGCATTGCCCCCTACTGTCACCCCGCTGAGAATGGGGACTCCTTGCAGAGACTGACGCCCTCGCAGACAGTGGGGTGCCTTGGAGGCCGCCGCCCGTCTGCTTCCCTGTCACATCCACCCTGGGACCTGGGGCCAACAGGGTTGTGTGCTTGAGCTGTTTACAATAACAATAGCTGCTGCTTATTGAGTGCGAGGCACTTTATAATCTCAAGTAATGCTAGCTCCTCATTTTTCAGATGTAGAAACTGAGGCTCTCCAAGGTCACCTAGTTACTTCTTTGGGGGAGGGGTGGGAACCAGGCCTGTGTTGTCCTCCGCCTCCAGGACAGGGCAGGGAGGGGCAGCTCACCCCAGCTCCTGCAACCCTCCCGCCTCCCAGCCCCAGCGGCTTCCCAGGCCCACAGGGCTGGGCTGGGACACTGACGGATGCTGACAAATGCTGACGGAGCCCTTTGCCCGGCCGCCAGTCTGCGCGCTCTTCCTGCCGTCTGTCTTCCCATGAATCACTTCTTTCCCCTCGCTCCTGATGCCTCTTCTCAGCTCCGGTACCAGTGCAGTCCTAGAATGGGGATCCCACTGTCTGGCCGCTTGGCTGGGACACTGGACCCCCTCCCACCGGGCCCCTGGCCTGGGGCTGCTACCTCTGAGTCAGAGCAGCCTGGCCTGCCACCTGCTCAGTGAGCCTGTCATCAACGTGGCAGGAAGGTCCTGGGGCAGGGACCTGGGAGACTGCTCCTGTCAGGGCTGCCTGCCACCAGATCCCCTGTTCCCTAGAGATAGAGTGGAACTAATAGGCCACCATATAAGAAGCCAAGAACGCTGGGGTCAGGTCCCTGCTCTGCCTCCACCATGGTGTGACTGGTCACATGCCCTAGCTCCTCTCTGAGCCCCAGTCCTCCTATCTATAACATGGGTACAGGCATTGGAGGCTTCTGATGTCCCTTCAGCTCCGACACCTTGCTGCCCTGTGATTCTAGACTCCTCGGGGGTCCTGGGGGCCAGGCGGGGCTGACATGGGTGGCCCTGGGTCTCAGCGGACTCCACGGGTTGTGTGGCTATCAGCAGGCGGCTTGTGCTCTGAGATAGTGTCCAGCCCCAGTGGGCTCCAGCTTTCCAAGGTGGATGCTTATCTGCCTGCCCATCCCCCTGCCCCCGGAGCCAGGGATTTATCTGGGAAAAACCCTGCTATGTGGGGTTTCAGCTGCATTCCAGAGGCTGGGCCTGTAGCATCACGCCCAGAAGGGACTTCTGGGAAGAGCGGTGGGGAGACTGGGAGAGGCTGGACTGGTCGGGAGGGGCCAGGGTAGGAGTGCCCCTCCCCCCACGTACAACATGGGACCAGGCCCCTGGCGGGACCCTTTCCCAGCCTGGGAGCCTGTGTGGAGGCCCCAGGGACAGGGGCGAGTCCCGTACCGATGAGGAAAGTGAGGGGAATGAGTGGCCATGGCTAGAATAGAACTGGACTTCATGCTGGGCAGGTCAGGGCTTGGGAACAAGGATCCAGAGGCAGGGCCACCCAGCAGGAAGGGACAGGAACCAGGTTTCTCGATGCCTGATTAAGCCCACATCCTTTCTTTCACTGCCACACACGGAAGTCCTGGCAGGTGGCTTAGCTGCAGGAGAGCAAAGCATGTACTGAAGCATGTACTAAACACTAGCTGTAGAGTGGGCACTTGACCTACACTGTAATCCTCCCAGCAACTCCATAAAGTAGGTGTGCGGAAGAGGAAACTGAGGCCTGGAGGGGTGGAGAGGGCAAATAACCCACCTCAGGTCACAGAGCCGATGGCTGAAGGAGCTGGGCCCCGGGCCCAGGCCAGCAGGCCCCGAGCCCTCTCCCCGGGGAAGCAGCGTCTTGGCTGTTCTTTCTGAGCCAGGCTGTCCTGGGAGCACTGGCCTTGCTGCCTTTCCCCAGCCTGACTCTCGACAGTAAGAACAATTTCCTTGGTCTTCTTGTCCCCCTCAGGCTCCCAAACACTGGCTGTCCGTGAGGGGGCAGCATACTGGGACGACAGCCGCCTCGGATCCCTGCAGACCAGGAGGGAAGGCTCTCGCTGTCCCTGAGCTGGGCAACACCAGGAGGCCCCCAGGTGGCCTGGTCCACTGTCCCGGGGGCCCACAGTAGGTTCAGGGAGCTGCTTCCTGCTGCTTCTGGCAGCTCCCAGCCCAGGGCCCAAGGCCCTCACCCGCCAGGTGGGGAACCATCTGATAACAACAGCCCGTGTTGGCTCCTGTCTTCTGCGAAGGTTTCCTCCCCAACGGCTTTTGCCTCTTGCTTGAGACGGGGGAGAGGCAGAAGTGGCTCTGCCAAGAGGGAGGGCCAGCACCCCTGGGCTGGGCGCACCCCTGGCTCCCCAGCTCTCAGGCAGGCAGCCTCACCCCTGCCCTCCCTCAACCCTGTGGGGCGGGGCCTGTCGTCACGCTCCTGTCGCAGATGAGGATGCCAAGGCCCAGAGCAGGCTAGGGCCTGCTGCAGGCCATACCAGACTCCTCGGCATGGCCGGCCTGCCTGCACTGGGCTCCACAGGGCCCCAGACTCCCTGGCCTGACGGTCGCTCTGAAGCCAGGGTCTTCCCCCTGGGCCAGCAGCAGGGAGCCGGTGCTCATGGAGGTCCCTGGTCCACCTGCCCAGCTCAGCCACTTCCTTGCTCCGTAATCTTGGGCCTCAGTTTCTTCATCAGTAAAAAGGGGATTGGGCACTTGCCTTGAGGCAGTAACGGTGGTGAGTGCCCACCGGACGCTGAGCACACCGGACCACACCCTACAACCCAGCGTGCCCTGGCCTGGGTGGGCTGCACCAGCCTCCTTGGTGAGGGCCGTGAGATCCCCCAGCTCAGGTGCTCTCACAGGTTAAATGCCATGTGGGGCGGCTCTGCTGTTAACCAGCCAGGCCACCGTGAGACAGTGGCTACACCTCTCAGACCCTCCACTCCTTCCTCTTTGGCGCCATGGTGATGACGCCGACGCCGCCTCAGAGTTGTGGTGAGATTTCGGTGGAAGAAAGGGCGTCTGAAAGCATTTGGCGTGGGATCTGGCAAAGGGCTGGCACTCGGTAAACAGCAGTTCTCTTCCCTCCTTCCCTCTCCCTCTATTCTCACCCCTCTCCTGACTGCCACTCTCTGGGAGAAGGCTGGGTGGAGAAGTGGTGAGCTCCCCATCCAAAAGGAGTTCAAGTGGGGGCTTGGACAAGTGCAGTAGAGGGGATATGGGCATCAGGTGGCTCAGGGGGCCTCAGCACTGCCTTGGCTCGCAGTGTGACCTTGGGCAAGTCTTTTCTAGGCCAGTCTTCCCAGAGGATTAGGATGCTCAATGGCTCCACAGTGTCTGTCACTCTTGGGCCCTGGAGAAGCTAACGTTTTAAATGCTTTGGAATTTAGGATTCTGCGATTTTCCAGTCTGAAAATCCTCAACTTGCGCCATTCACTGACAACTGTGGGGGTTGGCTGGCTGGACCCCGCACCTGCAGGCCCGGAAGCTTGGAGAACTGTGAGGCCCCTTGAGGCTGGCAGGCACGGGGAGCGGCACAGCCCAGGCACCAGGTGGCCTCCCCACGCTCTGCCGGCTCCCGTGTCTGCAGCGTTCCTGAGCCACACCGGGGGCTGATGTGCCTGTGTGGAGGCTGGAGGCCCAGGGCTGGCCTCCAGGTGTGTGCTTCTTGACCCCGTCCTGCTCTAGCCGTGGGCTGCTCTGCAGGCCCAGCCCTCCTTCGTCGGCCCTGATGAGGCTTCTGTCTTAACAGTGCAGAGAGTGAGGAAGGTGCCAGCAGTGGAGTGGGGGGGGGGGGGGGGGGGGGGGGGGGGGGAGAGACTGCAGGCCATCTACTCCAGATCCCAGTGTTCCCGAGAAGAGAAACTGAGGCTGCAAGTGGGGAAGCGCCCAGCCGTAGGCCACCCAGCGGAGGAGTGGCAGAGCAGAGGCACCTGCCCTCAGGGCTTTATTTCAGGACCCAGGTGGCCCCGGAACTGGAGGCCCTGCTGCCCACTGACAGTGACTGCCCCAGAAAATGTGAGTGGCTGTCATTGCCCGCCTTTGGTCCTGCACGGTGTCCGCAAGCTGGTGCGGCCTGTCCCAGCGTTTGTCACTACGATCACAGACTTGTTCCCTGTCTACCCGGGAGGCAGGACTCAACTGGGGGCAGGTCTTTCAAGCCAGGGGACTGGCCGACTGGTGTGGAGAGCCCCGGGTGTCCGTGGGCGCTGCCCACAGTGGGGCCAGGACTCCCAGGAAGCATCCTCAATGCTTGGGAGTCCTTCCTGGCCTTTCAGACAGCAGGTCCAGGCCAAGAACATGGGCCTGAGGCACTGCAGCCAGGTCTGCCCCAGCCCTCCTGCTAGAGGAGGGGGTTGGGGGCAGGATAGCAGCAACTCCTGTCTCCATTCCAGGTCCCCAGGGAGGGGAGGGGAGCAGCTGCGGCCCAGAGCCTCCTCGGCTGCGTGGTGACTGCAGTGCGGGTCTGCCGCAGACGAACAGGCCCCGTTTTCACCTTCAGCTTTGAAGGCTCTTTTCGCTGGGTGTGGAATCTAGGTTAACAGTTTTCCCATTTAGAACCTTAAAGAGGCTGCTCCCGGGTCCTCTGGCTTGCGTTGATTCTGAGGAGAAACCTGCTTACCTTTGTTCCTCAATGTACAATGAATGGTCTTCTCCCCTTGAGCTGCTTTTAAGATTTTCTCTTCATCGCTGATTTTAAGTGATGTGATTATGATGTGCTCTGGTGTAGTTTTCTTTGTCAATTCTGCTTGTAGTTCCTCAGACTTCCTGGACTTGTAGATGTATAGTTCTCATCAAATTTGGAAATGCTTTGTGGCTGTTATTTTTTTCAATGTTTTCTGCCTCCTGCTCCCCCAACCCCACCCTATGCTCTGGTGTCTTCTGAGACACTAATTATGCTTCTGTTAGACCTTCGAAGTTGACCCACAGCCCCTGACGCTCTGCTCCTGGTCTTTCCATCTCTGTCTGCGTGTCGTTTGGGGCCGGTTCCCTTGATGTCTTCAAGTTCACTGGGCTTCTCTCCATAGGGTCTAATGTGCTATTAATCCCATCCTGGGTATTTTTCATCTTAAATATTGAGTTGTTTCACCTCTTGTGGTTCAACTTGTAGTTTTTAAAAAGATATTTCTCCTATCTCTAAGTAACTTTTGAACATATAGAATGTAGTTATAATGCATTTCATGTCTGTAGCTGCCAGTTCTAACATCTGTATCCATTTGGTGTTAGTTTTGACAGACAGTTTTTTCCTCACGAGAGTCATTATTTTTCTGTTTATTTGTGTGTCTCAATTTTTTATTGGATAGCAGATAATTTTATGTTTTGGAGTGATTAAGTTCGATTTTTTTCCTTTAGATACTTTGGAGCTTTGCTCTGGGATGCAGAGAAGTTGCTCGGAAACAGTGTAACACTTTGGGGCTTGCTGTCCAGCTCTGTCAGGCGGGGCGTGCGGACGAAGAAGCCCGTCCAGCCCTCTGCCTGCTTCCGTGAGGCATAGGATGCAGACCCTTACACTTACTTGTTCCTGTCTGTCTCCGGCTGCTGTGTGCTCCAGCAGCCTGAAACATTTACCATCGGCCCTTATGGAAAAAGTCTGGCAGCCTCTGTCGGGCCTACGTGCTCAATCCTTGGGCTGTGTCCTCCTGCGGCTGCCCTGCAGGCCCCGCCTCTGTGAGCCAGCGCCTGTCCCAGCCCCTGGCGCTCCCTCTCTGGCACGTGCCGCACGGTCACCAGCTGCAGGCTCGCAGGGACCCTCTGCCATCTCTGGCACTTGCTCTGCGCGCCCTCGCCTGTCCAGTACGCACCCTGCAATTTCTAAGTGAACCCTGTCTGCTCAGCTCAGGGACACGCCCAGACCCCACAGCTCCCCGACACCAGGCTGGAGGGAGCGGGGCAGCCCTGCCGCTTGCCTCGCTTGTTCCCTCCTCCCAGGGAGCCCTGTGCCTGCGGTGCTGCCTGTGGGCTCCGCCATCGTGGATCCTGCCTGGTTTTTGATTGTTAGGCAGAAGGTAGCACAAGCTCTGTTCTGCTGTCTGGCTGGAAGCGGAAGCTGAATCCCACGGTTGATGGCCATCGTCTCAACCGTCAGGACCTGCTGTGTCCTGCCGTGCGCCGAGCCCATGGGGTGCTGCCTTCCATCTGGCCCAGAGGGGAGCAGGAGGCGGCGGGTGATAATCCTGGGCGGTCCACCCCAGAGGGTGCTGTGGGTCTGGTAGAACAGCCTCAGGTTGGCGTGATGAGGAAGGCGCAGGAAAGCAGCAGCCACTGCCTCCTGAACAGGCCCAGGTGCTGCACTAGCAACCCTGTGGGGTGGGCACTGTTATCATGAAGGAACTGAGCCACTTGCCTGAGGTCCTCACAGGTCTTCCCAGAAGGACAGTCTGGAGCCCACACTGCCACTCTGGAAAGGCACAGGGAGTTGGGGACCTCTTGGCTGGGATTGCCTTGGGTGGCATGCCAACCTTCCCCATTTCATAGATGACAAAACTGAAACTCAGGGACATGGCTTGCCCAGCGCCATACCATGGCCTGGAGCCCACGGGCACAACCCTGGTCCTGCTATGTCCTTGCCAGGGGTCAGATTGTGCTCGGCCCCAGGGCCCATGGAGGGCACTCACTCCAGTGCCCCCGGGCCATCCCCCAGTGCTGGCAGCAGGCTTCAGGCCATGTCTGTTGGAGGCGGTGGCCACAGGCAGGGGCTGCTACTCTATGGTGCCTCAGACACTGCCCTCCTTGCTCGAGTCGCCCCCCACTCCTGTAACCGCCCCCAGGCAGTAGAGGTGCCCATGGTGGGGCGCTGGGCCTAGGCCAGACACCCGCGTCCACCCTCGCACCGGGTCCAGGGGAGACCTGGGGTCGGTCCCCTCCCCTCTGGGCCATAATGTCAGCATCTCTCAAGTAGAGGTGAATGTCTGCCCACTCCAGGGATATGTAAGGGATCCTGAAATCTGCCCTTGGAAGACGGGCGGGGCACTAGAGGAGACCTGAGAGCAGCCCAGCCTCCTGCAGAGCTGGGGGTGTGCGGACCTGGTAGGAGGCAGGCAGCAGGTCCCTCTGTCGGCGGGGCATGTGGCCAGGGGAAGGGGGGGTGGGAGCTGCACACTTTGGGAGCTTGCACATGTTGCACAGCCCCCCCCGCCCCCACCCCGAGAGGCGCAAGGAGCACTCATGCCCAGCGCTGACCCCAGTCCCTGCAGCGCCCCCTACCGCAGCCCTGGCAGCACGGCCCCTCACCCCAGCATCCTCCAGCTTCCGCCCCGCCGTTCTTTGGGAACCTGTATGTTGTTCGTGGTGCTTGGTGCTGCGAGAACCTCCCGTTTCTGCAGCTGCATCTTCGAGGGGAGGCTTTCCTGTAACTAAGACTTGGGGGCCGCTAGGCTCCCTCCTTCCCTCGGGAACTGGCCTGTGTGACCTGCCTGTCAGCCCCACAGCAACCAGGCCTAGAGTACGGAGTGCACGCCCGCCCACTGTCCCCACCCCCTCGGAACACTGCCAATCCCAGCGGTCACAAGGAGCGAGCTTCGGAGCCGGGACCCAGGTCACCCACCTCTTGTCCTGTGAGGTCTTTTCATACACATCGGGGCGGAGCAGGCTCCCATCCCAGCCTGCCCTCTGTCTTTCCCGTGGCTTTGGCCTGGCCTTGCGCAGGCCTTCCGGGGGACACATGGGCTGGGCCACGGGAGCAGCAGGTGTTTACCCCCAGGTGGGGCCAGTAGCCTGGGGTGTGGCAGCTGACAGACCGAGTGAGCCAGGCCAGCACCCCCGCTGGCAGGCGGCAAACCAAGGGTCCCGTCCTTAGCTGGGCTCAGACAGGCTCCGCCTTGGACAAGCTCGCACTGTCACAGGCAAGGAGCGTGGCAGCTCCTCTGTGCCTCAGTCTCCTCCGCGAGCTCGCCGCAGGGCCTCCGTGGGAGTGCCAGGCGCCCCTCTCCACCCCCAGCCTGCGCTGGCATCTATTATAGGCCCTTCTCTGACCTCCCCTGGTACCAGGCCGAGTGCCCGGAGAGAGCTGCTCTCAGCTCCGGGACCCCCGAGGGACCCACCGTGGGGAACAGGCCCCAGCAGATGCAGCCTGGCAGCAGAGGGTCCCTGGATCAGGCACTCTGCCTGCCAGAGGGTGACATGGGGAAGAACGAACATGGAATGGGTCCTGCTGGGGCATGTCCCCCAGCCCGGGCCCAGGGCAAGCCCCCATCCACCATGGCAGGCAGGGCCTGGAACCAAGCCTGACCAATCCAATGGAGGGTGGGCAGCGAAGGGATGATGCGGCTGCCTCCACAGAGAAGCATGTTGGCTATGCCTTTCCACAGGTGGCATGTGAGCCTGCTGGCCTGCAGAAGCAGCCCATCCAAAGGGTCCCAGGGCTGCCTTGGCCTTGGGGCTGCTGGGTCCCAGGCAAGGAAGTGTCTGCTGCCACCCCACCCACCTCAGGGTCTCGTCACCCTCAGCCGATGAGAGCGCTGGGTGTCATCTGTTCTCTTGCCGCCCACTCGCCCAGTGACCTCTGGCCTTTCCTCAGGTGTCTCCTGGGATGGGAGTTCACTGCCCTCAGAGCCCCTGCTTATCTCTGGTGCCCACATCTGCTGGCCCCGGCTTTCCCTGGGGGCCTGGCCCCTGCAGGGACTCTGCCTCTCCCCGCCCCTCATCCAGGACAGCTCTGTGAAGACGCCACGACAGAGCGACTCTCTCCTAGGGGACAGAGAGGACCCTGGGCCTGTCATTGGGGAATGCTGGCTGGGTCTCACAGCCCCGCAGGACCTCTGTACAGATGAGAAAGCCGGGCCCTTTCTCATGCTGATCACAGAAGCCAGGTACCTTGCTGAGCGTCACACAGATCATTTCTACAGTAGGGCGGGGCCTGAGGTCCCAGACGAGCACATGTGGCCTGCAGGGGCCAGCCTGCTGTGCTCACCGGGGAGCGCATAGTCACTGCTGGCAGGCCCTGGGCTGTCTCCCTGGCACCCTGAGTCTGCAGACCCCAGTGAGGGGGGGGGGGGGCCTGCCAGGTCTGCCCTTGCTGGGGGTGGGAGTGAGCTTGGCTCCCTGAGAGGCCAGGGTAGGGTGTGGCCTGATGTGTGACCTAGAGCGCATCCCACACCTCTCCGGGTGAGGCTCTTCCAGGAAGTTCTGAGACTGAGGCCAGGGCAGGGACACCAGCCTCGGAGGGCAGGAAGGGTTGGGTGTCTGCCTGGGGGGCAGCACTGAGACTGTCTGACGTGCTCCCCTTTGCTGCCGGGTGGGACCGAGAAGAAGCATGAGAGATTGGAGGCCAGTGCCTGATGGCCGCTGAGCCTCTCCAGGCGCAAGTACCTGCTGACCACCCCTGCAGCCAGTGAGCTCATCCTCACGACCCTGCCCTTTCCCTGCACCTCTTCCCTCTGCAGGCCTCAGGGGTGTCACTGATCACACTGGGCTATGGCTGGGCTGTGGGTGCGGTAGGAGCACCTTGACCTCTGGGGCTCTGCCCTGAGCCGGGTCCAGGAAGTGGAGGTCAGCTGCTGTGGGCGGAGGTTGTCTGATGACAGGAGGAGCGCACGTACAGGTTTGGGCGGCAGGGGGGCCTGCCAGAGTCCGCACCAGCCCAGGGACGTGGGCGACCTCAGTGAGCGCCGCGCCAGCTGCCGCCCTGACTCCTGGCTGTTGACACATCTGGTTCATCTCAGCATCCTGGGGTGGCAGGTGGAGGGCTCAGGAATGCAGCTGACTGAAGCAGGGCCCCTGGGCTGAGCCCCGACAGTCACAAGGAAGGGGACCCTCAGGACTCAGCCCTTTTCTGACTTCCAGACCTCTGAGAGTCAGCTCCTCCCCGGCTCCTATGTAGCTGTGTCCCCTGCTCCTCCCCGCACGCCTCACCCATGGGGCTAGCACACGGCCTCCCAGAGTCTGTGGCAGGCAGGCGTGTGGGGCGAGCCTCTCCCGCCTCCCTGCTGTCGCGGAGTCCACTCCGCGCCACTGATTGAGAGTCTTGTGTCTTAAGTGTGGCATACTGTGCCTAGAATTTCAGGGCCAGAGAGGCCCACAGCCCGACACTTTCCAGCACCAGCCCTGAGGCTTCAGGAAGCAGGGCCGGAGCGGCACCCAGAGAAGGTGGTGGGTGGGGGAGGGCTGTGTGTCCTGCAAGGCACCTGTCCCCGCTGCTACCTGCCTGAATGAAGGCCCCAATCTCTCTTCCTACTCCCAGGTGGTAGCCGTGGTCATGGACATGTTCACCGACGTAGACATCTTTAAGGACCTGCTGGACGCCGGCTTCAAAAGGAAGGTGGCCGTGTACATCATCTTGGACGAGAGTAACATCAAGTACTTCCTGCACATGTGTGAGCGAGCCCGCATGCACCTGGGACACCTCAAGGTGAGCCGGCTGTTGTGATGGCCAACTTGTTACTCATCAAACGCCCTGTGTGCCTGCCCTCTAGGGACAGAGGCCTGTGCCGGGCACACAGGGCCCAATAAGCCTTGTGCCACCTGCCAGGTGGTCCCCTAGCCTCTGCCCGAGTGCCCCAGGGGACAGGACACGGAGTCCTCCAGCAGTCAGAGATAAGGTAAACATTGATTAAGGGCCTGCTGGCCAGGAGCCCGAGTCCACGTCAGGGTGCTGCCTCACGTGTCCTTTCAAAGCAGGCCCTGCCACGTTGGTTACCTGTCTGTGCTCACACACCTGCAGGGACAGGGTGCCCGCTGCCCCGGCCCCAGCAGCTCACATCTGGTGCCTGGAGAGCTCTGATTGCCAGGAAGTTCTTCCTCGAGGTTAACCAGACTCTGCCTCTGCAGTGCCCACCCACAGGTTTTGGCTCCCACAAAGGACGCTCCCTCAGGCCGAGGCCGAGGCTGAGGTCGAGGTCCGGGGAGGAGGCTTCCTTGATAGCTGCAGAGTTAAAGCAGTTTCAGGAATGAGAGCAGAGCAGGAAGGGCCGCCTGGGGGCGCCACAGAGTAGAGGTGGGGTCGGGAAGGCCTGGCTCTCAGCGCTGCCTTGCTGCGTTTCCTCGCACACATCCCCTCCCCTCTCCTGGCTCTAGGACCTTGCATCTGGCCGAGGGGTGTGGGGGCCAGTGTGGCTGGCTTCTTCTGTACAGACACCCTAGCATTTGGCACTTTGCTTGGGGGTAGAGGGAGCCTCTTTCTGCCCCAACATCGCTTGGCACCTACTGTGTGCAGCATACTGCCCAGAGAATGCAGATCAGTCTGTGTGATAACAGCCAATACTCTCACAGCGTTGGACACGGCCGTGCCGGTCCTGGCACGTCACCGGTAACTCATTTACTCCACATGACTGTCCAGTTGTCCCCGTTTTACAGCGAGGAAATGGAGGCACTCTCTCCCAGGGGTCGCTCACAGCTTGGGAGCCTGAGAAGCGGCGGGGGGGCCGGCCCTGGAGCCCCGAGCTGAGCGCAGCCTCCGACAGGTCAGAATCCCTTGGGCCCTGGACCTGGGACCTGAACCTCGGGAGAAGGGAAGAGTCCGGGCTGGGCAACAGGGGCCGCGCCATGCCTGTAACCCTGACGCTCAAGTGCGCCCGCATCCCGCCGAGCCTTTCCGCGTGGGCGTGAGTTGCCCGAACGGCGCGTCTCTGCTGTTGGGACGCTTTCAAGTGGTCTGACCCAGGCCCCACGCTCACTCCCTGCGTTGCCCGCCGTGTACTGAGCACTGAGGACCGAGTCCCGGGGCAGACGGCCCAGGACAGGCCCAGAGGTGGAAAAGGCGTCTTCTGAAAGGTGGCCGTACCGGCCCTGGCCCTGTGGGCAGCAGATCAGAGAACTTCAGGGCTCTCTGTCCGGCCGCTTGCCCGAGGTCTGGAGGAGACCCCCGCTGTGCCCTGCCACGGGCCCGGGCGCTGTGCTCCACACACCCCGCGTCCCGCAGCCCTGCTTTCCCAGCGTGTGGACGAGGAGGCGGCAGTGCGCCTGCCGTGCTGAGCGGGCCGAGGCTGGAGGCCGCCAGCCCTGTCCAGTGCCCCAGGCCTCTCCTCTGTCGGGAGATCACGAACTCTAGTCTCCTTGAAGTGTTTGGAGTACTAAGGGTGTTTGGAGCTCCCGGAAGCTGCAGGCAGGTGGGGCTGTGCTGAGGACCCGGCCCGGAGGCTGCGGGGCTCCCTCCCCAAAAGGCTGGCCCTGCACCACCCACGCACCTGCCCTGTCCTTCACTCCCCAGTGCGTCTGGGGCCACAGGATGTGGTGTGGCCCCATAGCTCTGTGGGAGCCTGGAATGCCGGGGCCAGAGGGGCCTTGGGGCTGCCTGTACTAAGCTGCCACAGGACAGATGGGAACCGAGGCCCGTGGGAGGCTGGGACTTGCCTCTTTGTCCTTGTGTTCCTAAAAGCCAGTGGCAAGAGATCAGCATGTACAGGAAGGCACACAGACCTTTGGCGCCCACGTCCGTGACTGGGGCAGTGCCTGCCAGTGGGGCCGCCACGGGGCTGGGGCGAGGCCCCGCCGCTCCGAGCCTCTGCACCTCGCGGCTGTAATAACGCCTCCCAGAGTCGCTTGAGGATGAAATTAGAGGAGACGACGGCCACAGAAGTGCTCAGTGAGCTAAGGGGAGCGACGCGGCTTCTGGTAACAGCAGAAATTATAAACCCGGGCCCTGGGCAGGGGATGGGGTGTGGATGGGAGGCCTCAACCCCCGCTGGGAAGTGGGGCCACAGCCGAGGGCACAGGGAAGCCCCGCTCACCAGGCTCCCTGGTCCGCTGCCCCGCTCACCAGCTCCCTGCACCAGGGGAGGTGGCGGGGTCTGCAGGGGGCACACCCAGGAACCGGCACCTGCACAGCACAGGGCGTGTGGCCCCGGCCTCCTCATTCTGCCCTCGGAGCTCGCCCCCTCGCAGCCTGGGCGAGCAGCAGAGGCTCCTGTGGGGCCAGCCCTGGCCAAGTATCGCCTTGTCTAGGGCCTGCCCACACAGCCCCCCTCCCTGCCCGAGGGCCGGCTGGGCCCGGACCTGTCTGGGGAGTACTTCCTTGCACTCAGCCACCCACCGCCCGCAGCCGGCTCTGCTTCGACCTGCCCTCAGCTCCTCCTGGCCTAGGGTGCACATGTGGGGTTGTACTTGTGACCACAGCAGTGGCAGGTGCCAGTCTAGGGGCAACGCTAGGAGCCAGGCCTGGGCCCCAGCTCTGCCCCTGCACTGTAACCTTGGACAGAGCCATGCACTCTGTCTGGGCCTCAGTCTCCTCGTCTGGAAACGGGCAGGGCTGCTGTGAGTAAAGCGTAAAGAGGTCATGTGGGTGCAGGACACTCAGCGATGAGCTCCCTTCTCGTCCTGCTTTTGGTTAGGGATAGGCACAGCTCCTCCCATGAGACCCCAGCTCTGGTCTGATGAGTGCCAAGGGGCCCTGCCCCCTCTGAGCCGCGGTTGGCTGGGGACCGCCCCCATGCGCCTGCTGCAGGCAGCGCCTTGTGGCCTCCCGCCTCCCGCTCCAGAGCTTTGAGCTCACACCAGTACATTCTGGAAACAGCTGCCCTCTGGCTTTCAGGTAAGGCAGGAGGACACGTACTAGCACCTCCCCAGGATCTGACAGCCCCCGGCAGGGAGGGTGGGAATGACGGCCTGTGCTAGCAACCGGAGTAGCCCGTTAGAAGAGACCCAGCCCTCTCGCCCTCTCCAGGGCCTAGGGCAGGCCACATGGCCAGACCACGTTTGGGGGTGAGGCTGGGTGCCAACGGGCACCCCAGAGTCAGTGGGAGCCAGGCTGGGCTGTGAGGCTCCCAGCTCGGGACAGGACGGAGCCATGCGGTGCCAACAGATTGGAAGAGCTTGTCTGCTCTGCCACCAAACTGGAAGAACCAGCAGGCACTTGGGCAAAGCTGGACCCATTTCTGATGGGTGAGCCCAGCCAGGGTGGCCGTGGGAAGGTGCTCAGTAGGGATGTCGAGACTCAGCCTGCAGCCTGGGTCCCACACTGGACAGGCGGCTTCCCACGGGTGCCCAGGGCTTCTTCCCCCGCCTCCTCGAGTCCCGGATCCTGGCCTGCATCTGGCATGGACTCAGGGTGGGGAAGTGCTTCTCAAACAGAAACAGGGTTTACTGGCTCAGGACAGTGGGCAGCGTCTGGAGACATTTTTAAGGGTCACAACTGGGATGGCACGGTTGGCATCTAGTGGGCAGAGGCCAGGGATGTTGCTAAATGCCCCGTGATGCACGGGGCAGCCCTGCAGCAGAGCCTTTCCTCGCCCAGAACATCAGCCGTGCCCAGGCCAAGCAGCCCAGCTTGGGGGAGAGCTGGGCATCCTCCCAACAAGGTCTTGGAGCTGGGCTGGCGCAGCCTGCTCATCCCCGCCTCCCCAGAGGTGGCTCACAAAGGTGCTCCCCATCCCAGCTTTGCAACGGCCAGGTGAGGGCAAGGGTGAGCATTGGCCCCGCCCCCATCACAGAGTAGACCAAGCGGACAGAGCAGAGGCTGGCCGGGCGCCCGCACTTGGGGACGTGGACCCCTGTCTCCTGTGTTCCACACGCCTGGCTCGATCAGGCCTTTGCTGGCCAGGCCCGGTCAGGATGCATCCTTGGGCCTCCCCGCCCCTCAGGCTCAGGGGTGCCAGCAGGCCCCTGTAGCAGATGGGGGCGAGGAGCCACCATGGCACAGCTGGAGGCTGTCCTCAGGCCTGGGGGGCTGGACCCTGCCACTGGGAGATTGTGGGCAAGCCCCCCCGCTCTCTGAGCCCCCCTGGTCACCATGGGCAGCTGACAGTCCGGGCCCCACCGACCTGGACTATCCAGATGTTTTCTGGCTCTTCATGTTGGTCCCCCCACCCCCTCAGCAGTGGAGGGGTCGCACCCTGGCGTGCGCAGTCACCGCCCACTCTGTCACCTTGTGTTTGGGAAGCGCCCAGCCCTGCTCCCTGCAGTTTCACTCGTCCTCACAGCAGCCTTCGAGCGGAAGCGGGGTGAGGTCCATTTCACAGAGGAGAAAACTGGGGTGTGGAGAGGCCTGATTGGTGTTTGGTTGGCATCGGGACTGGAGCCCTGTTTGACCGGGGCTCAAGAATGCCCCAGGCCGGGCCCCAGCTGGCGTAGCTCAGTGGATTGAGTGCAGGCTGGGAACCAGAGGGTCCCGGTTCAGTTCCCAGTCGGGGCACATGCCTGGGATGGGCCAGGTCCCCAGTGAGGGCCATGTGAGAGGCAACCATACATTGCTCTTTCTCCCTCCCTTCTCCTCTAAAAATAAATAAATAAAATCTTTAAAAAGAAAAAAAAGAATGCCCCAGGCCAGCTCTGTGTTGTGGGCTGGGGCTCATCCCCTCTGCCTGCCTGCCGCCGTGGAGGCCGGGCCCGGTGGACTTAGGGCCCGGTCAGGTCGCGTCTCTGTATGAGCCCGCAGGAGGCCTGGCGGGGAGCGCGGGGCGCAGTGCTGCAGCTTCGCCCGTCCCCAGTGCCCAACCCCTGCCCCCCACGCTCAGGCAGAGGCCACCCTCGGGACAGGTGATGTGTTGCCCAGCCATCCTGCCCTGACACCCTCTCGGGGCCCATCGCTGCCCCTCCTCTGAGATGTGAGGACACGGAGCCCCTGCAGAACACAAGGACTGGTGCCGGGCGTCCCACCTGGGCCGGCCCAGTGGCAGTGCCCCGGCGTCCTGCCCCGCCCACGGTGTCCTGCCAGGGACGTCGGTCGTGGGCTCAGACAATGCAGCTTTGTGGGCGCCTCTACTGCTCACCCGGGCCCTGACTCCCGAGACGTTACCTCATCGGGGCCAGGCCCCACGGGGCGGGGCGCGCGGGAGAACAGGCCTGGGAGCTGACAGGAGGTGCGGGAGTGGGCGTGGTGGCTGCCACGAGACCCCACCTGCTGCTGAGCCCCAGGCTAATGGCCTTAGACTGAGGCTGGTCCCTAGCAAGTGAACAAGAAAACTAAGGCCCAGAGAGGGCCGGAGACTTGCTTTGAGTCACACAGCAAGGCTGGTGCCTCTCACGCGGAGCTGAGTCTCAGATGCAGACAGTGACCTCTGAGCCCTCCAGCAGGACGAGATTTGGGGTGGGTGGGGACTGATGCTGGTGAGAGGGGAAGTGAGGCCAAGGAGGGGCCTGTGGCCCAGCCCACAGAGCAAAGAGCCAGGAGCCCACAGAAGCCGTGGAGCTGGCTGTGGTTGACCAGGAAGGCCTTGTACCGCCTCCAGGCTCTTTGCTCCAGTTTCTGGTCAGGAGCGTGCTCTGTGTTGGGTGCAAAGTCACGAGCGCTAATTGTCCTGGGCTACGGCCAGCTTCCTGCTGAGCTGGCTGCAAGCTGGCTGTGTGCAGACAGGCAGCCTGGCAGGCAGAGGGAGCTGGCCCTGGGAGCTGGGGCTTGTGTGCCTTCTGGGCCAGGCCCAACGACAGGATAGCTGTGCGCCCCTCAGCCAGGCAGGGTCTGTATCTGCCCCTCAGCCTCCAAGCAAGCCGGGGGGTCTGGGCCCTGCCCAGAAGGGACAGCCAGCAGGAGTGGAGGGCAAACTCTGGCTCTCTCAGACCCATCCCCTTCCCCCTGTGGCCCCCGCCCTGACTCGGGCCCACACCCTCGCCCACGCGGCCCCCTCCCTGTCCTCGGCCCCTGGCCCTCCATTCATTTTGCGAGTCCTCTGCTGGATGCTGTCCTCTTCCTGAGGTGCGGCACCAACTTCGCGACTCCCTGCTCTGAACTCTCCCAGGGAGCCCGCTGCCCCCAAGGCCGAGTCAGGCCCTTGGGCAGCTGTAGTCAGAGCAGCCATCTGAGCTTGCTCTGTGTGCTCCGTTGTCCACCCTCCTCCCTGAGTCCGAACGTGTCCTAAAACAGGCTCCTGCTCTGGTCGGCGGCCTTTGTGTTCCGGGTCTGGATGCTAACCCTGAGTCTGACCCTTCCCTGTCTCGAGTGCCAGCCTTTCCCGCCCTCAGGGCTGCCGTCACCCGTCCTCACTGCCAGCCGGCGTGTTCTGGCCACAGTCATCTCTGCCTGAGGCTGGGGCTCGGCAGGTGTTGGGAGTGACAGAGGGAGTGGGCAGTCGGTAGCTGAAGCCAGTCAGTGGGTGAGGGGAACAGCAGAAGTCACAGAAAGTGTAAGAGCCCAGTGCCCAAAGCTGGCACGGGGGGCCTCAGCAGAGCATGGGACCCCCATCCCAGGGGCATCCACACAGCCCTGTCGGGTTGCCCTTAGGGGAGTTCCTGCCCTGGGCAGGTGCTGGATTTCCTAGAGCTTGTATTAGCAGTGAGGTTCCCAGCTGGCCGGCTGAGTGACTTGGGGGCGCCAGGAGCCCATGTTTCTGACGCCCTGCCGGGCACCGCTTACACCGGGAGCCCACGTCTCCTTCCGGGCTCCTCAGTTTGGGGGTCTCAGCCAGGCTCATCCTGCCCCTCCCTCAGAGGTAGAGCCTCCTTCTATGGGGAGGAGCAGGGAGCCAGCCCTGCCGCCCTGCAGCGCCCAGCCCAGAGATAACCCGAGACCTCAAACCGGGGCAAGAGGGCTCTTCACAACCAAAGTTCAGAGAAGGGCAGGTGTGGCCTGGTCTCAGACTTGAGGCGCTGCTAGTGACTCCTGGGAGAGCCCCTTCTCCTCTCTCTTGGTCTCAGCACCCCTTCCCACGGCCTCCCAGCGGCTTTGGCTGGCTCGCAAGCCAGAAGTGCAGGCCCGGAGTAGAGCGGGATCAGACCGTGTCCCAAACTGCTCCTGGGCGCCAGGCGGAGGGCTGGCCCCCGGAGAAGTAGCAGAGGATGCTGGGAGCCCTGCCTCTGTGAGAAGACGGCAGCAGCGATGACGAGGAGTCGGCTGCAGGAAGCCGAGCCAGAGCGGGGCCCGCCAGGCCCCCATCTCCCCGTCTCCCCGCCGCACAGCTCCCCCCTCACCGGGACCTCTCCGCAGGAAGGCCACATCCCCTCCTGCTCAGCAGCCCACTGCCTGGAGCAGCATTTCCCCAGACTGGCCTGGCTGCACAGGTCTGGTCCTGCCTGCTACCCTGTGGGCACCCACGGGCCAGGCTCAGACCCTCCTCCCCCATCCCTGCCGTCCCGCCTGGGCCTGGCCCCGCAGTCCCCACACACATCACCTCCTTCCTCCAGGCCTCGGCACCCAGGTTCCCCCAAAGCCCTTGGGGCCCCAGGCAGAGACAGCGGGTCCCGCCCCGTGTTGTCAGTGCCGTGGCGATACGATTCTGTCTCTGTCCCCTAACCTAGAATCTCAGGGTACGGAGCAGCGGGGGAACAGAGTTCTTCACGCGGTCAGCCACCAAGTTCAAGGGCGCCCTGGCCCAGAAGTTCATGTTCGTGGATGGAGACCGAGCTGTCTGTGGTTCCTACAGGTGATTCCCTGGCCTTCTGGGGGCTGGGGGAGAGGTGGCTCTGGGGGAGAGATCCCGGCTGGTTTCTGCCCTTAATCCTGCCTCAAGACACCCTGGTTATTCCAGTTCACTGGTCCCCAAACTGCTGAGGTGTGAGCTGGGCTGGGGCACACCCACACAAAAGCCACCCATCTCCAGAAGCAGGCAGAGGAGGGCTTTTGTCCGAGAGACTCAGTCCCACTGGAGTAGGGTATGGGCCAGGCCTGGCTGTGTCTCCCTGGGTCCATGGAGCAGTGGCTCTGAAAGCCATTCTCAGGGCCAGGCCCAGAACAAAGATGACCATGGCCCAGCTGTGGGAGCCCTGCCATGCAGGAAAGGGGGGGACACTGCCACTCAGAAAGGTGGTGGGGACAAAGACACCAGGTGCCCAGGCTGCCCAGAGGAGCATGGCACTGTGCTGTTTTGCACAGGTGACAGAGGACCTGGTGTCCGTGACTTGCCTGAGGACCCAGATTCAGGTCTGGCCCTGAGTCTTGTGCCCTGTCCTCACTGATCGGTCCCATCCAGGGCCTCTTAGCCACGGTCTGGGAGACAGCAGCCTTCGGGGTAGTGGTGGCTCTCTCGGATGCCCACTGCGGGGGGCCCTGGGCCCAAGGCAGCACACGGCCCACACGCCTGACCAGGCAGCCCTCACCCTCTGTTGCAGCTTCACGTGGTCGGCCGCAAGAACAGACCGGAACGTGATCTCCGTGCTGTCTGGCCAGGTGGTGGAGACGTTCGACCGACAGTTCCAGGAACTGTACCTCATGTCACACGGCGTCAGTCTCAAGGGCATCCCAATGGAGAAGGAGCCCGAGCCGGAGCCCGTGCTGCTGCCCGCTGTGGCCCCTTTGGTGCCCTCCGGCACCGTGGCCAAGAAGCTTGTCAACCCCAAGTATGCACTGGTCAAGGCCAAGAGCGCTGAGGAGATCGCCAAGGTCTCCTCTGAGAAACAGGAGGTCAAGAAGCCCCCGGGGCTGCGGGGTGCGGTGCTGGCTGAGCAGCCGGCAGACCTGCCCGAGCCAGCCCTACCTGTCCACCCGGGGCTGCTCAATCTGGAGCGAGCCAACATGTTTGATTACCTGCCCACGTGGGTGGAGCCGGACCCAGAGCCGGGCAGTGACATCCTGGGCTACATCAACATCATCGACCCTAACATCTGGAACCCTCAGCCTAGCCAGATCAACCGCATCAAGATCCGAGACACGTCCCAGGCCGGGGCCCAGCTGTGGAGTCGGAGCCAGGACTGCGGCCCCGCCCCGGAGCCCAGCACACCCCCCGACTTGATCCCTGCCAAGAACGGCCTCCATGAGGAGGACGGCACGCCACAGCCCCCCGTGCCCAAGCCCCGGACAGTGCCTGTGGCAGATGTTCTTGCCCAGGGTGGTGGGGGTGTGGGCGGGGCACTGGGGAGCCCAAGACAGGAGGTGCCCCAGAACAGGACAGACCACCGGCTGCCCAGGACACCAGGCCCAGGCCAGGCCCTGCCCCAGCGGCAGCTGTCTGTGACCCAGGATGACCCTGATGGCGAGGGGGTGGTGATTCCCAATGGGCTGGATCAGGAGGAGGAGGAAGATGATGACGACTACGTGACCCTCAGTGACCAGGACAGCCTCTCGGGCAGCTCTGGCCTTGGCCATGGCCCCCGGCGGCCCTCGGCGGCCTCCTCTTCCGTGTCAGATGAGTGTTTTGAGCTGAGGGGACGCCAAGCCCCTTTCCGGAGGCGCCACTCAGAGCAGGCAGCTAATGGGCTGGCCCAGCCCCCCCGCCGACAGCTGAGTGCCCCCAACATGACCCGCAGGACCTTTGGTGAGCCCCTGTGTGGTTCCCCGTGGGCCCAGGGCCGTGCGAGAGAGGAAGCAGGCACTCTGCGAAAGATGCAGGCCTTGCGCTCCACAGACAAGGACGCACAGGTGGGTCGGGGTCCCTTCGTGCCAGGGGTCTGGGAGCCCCTTTCCCTGGGCCAGAGCACCTGGAGCAGCCTTCTGCTGGACTCCCTCGTCCCTGACTCGGACATTTCCTTGTTACAGATGGGGACACTGATGAATAGGGGTGGGGAGTGGGTAGGAGCCACCGTGGCCACACCTGTGGCCGTGTTGGGGACCTCGGCCCCAGGACCCCCAAAGGCAGCCTGTGTCTGCTACTGGGAGCTGAATGAAAGCCCGTAACACCCCAGAGGCTTTAGGCCCGTGGTGTTCTGGGAAGTCAGTGCCTGGGTTTTGGACAAGGAGATGGCAGTGGCAAAGGTACTTGCTTACCTCCCAAGCACCCCGCAGCAAGCGGGCCTTGTCTGGGCCTGTGCCAAGCCACCTGTGTGTCGGCCCCTTGGAAAGTGGTCCCTGGACCACTGTCCTCCCACTCCCCGGGGCCAGCTCATATTCTTCCTTTGCCTCTTCTGGGCGACCCTCGCAGTCCTGGCTCAGCCTCCGGCACCCACCATACCTGGGAACAGTGCACGGCTAATCATGCCCGGCATGATGATCAGGCCCATGGGCAGCATCTTGAGGTAGCTGGCCAGGATAGAGCCCGCTTTGGCGTGGTTCAGGTCCCGGGCAGACAGCGACCGCTGCACAATGACCTGTGGGCACGTGTGGGTCCTGAGTCCCAGCCCCTTCGGGGGTGCCTGTGGCAGGACTTCTCCCTGGGGGGCCTCAGGGAGCTGCCCCTCTAGCACCAGGCCCGCCCGACACAACCAAAGCCCAAACCTGCCACCTGATGGTCCCCCCAGAAGCAGAGCTCACCCTGAGTGGCCAAGGGGCCAAGGCGCTCTTCTTTCAGGGCCACAGCCTCCCTGGCTGTTGAGAAGGGAAGGTGTGGCTGCTGCGGGCCTGGCACCTGCCGTTGGCAGGGCTGGAGGAGACCCCGGGTGGAGCGCTGTCGGGGACACCCCGTCTCCTGCGCCTCACAAGAGTGGCTGGCGTGCTCATGCATGTGCCTGGAGGTGACACTGTCAGGGGTCGGGAGCTCTCAGGCCTGGGGACCAGGGGAACCTCCTGGTCAGCAGGGGAGGGGCTCGGACTGCCCAGGGGCAGCCCTTCCGGCTGTGCCCCAGTTTCCAGGTGTATAGAACGGGGACTGATGGCATCTGAGATCCTTCCCAGCTCGGACATTAAGATTCTACTTTTTTTTTTAAGATTTTATTTATTTACTTCTAGAGAGAGAGGAAGGGAGGGAGAAAGAGAGGGAGAGAAGCATCAATGTGATCGAGTCTTGCTCACCCTTAACCGGGGACCTGGCCCACAACCCAGGCGTGTGCCCTGCCCAAGAACTGAACCAGCGACCTCTCGGCTCGCAGGTCGGCCTTCAGTCCACTGAGCCACACCAGCCCTGGCACGATTCTACTTTTAAAAAAATGAAACTTTTTTTTAAACAGCTCTCTTGGGGTGTAACTCACCCAGGGCTCAGCCACAGGAAGTTTACATTTCAATGCTTTTCAGCACGTCGGCCGCACTGTGCAGCCTGGGCCATTCCCTCCCTCTCCTCTGCTCTTCTGCTGTGTCGGTCGCTGGCAGCAGTTCCGGAGCAGGGATGACCTGGGACTTTAACTACATTCTAAACGTGCTAGTTGGAGGGCCAGCGCCCAGCACTGCCCCTGAGGCAGGGCTCTCGGGGACCCCGGAGTCACAGGTGCCGGGAGTGGCAGCACAGACGTGCAGGACCAGCTGCTGTCAGTCCTGCCTCTCCACCAGCTTCCGCTGACTCGGGGACCAGTCCTTGCCTCACTTTGGGCCTCAGTTTCCCTGTCTGGACAAGGAGGGGCCAGATGCAGTTCCCTGTGGACCATCCCCACTGCCGTGCTGCCATTACAAGAGCCCAGGGCCACTCCTCGTGGGAGAAGAGAAGCATTTCCCCAAACCCTGAGCTCTGCATCCCATCGTTCCCTCCCGAGCTCTCGGGGGCCAGCCAGGGAGGCAGGCCGGGACGGTTTTGCTGCCCGGCCCTGCAGGTGGAGACGCCGAGCTCAGTGCTCCTCCGGCCTCCTCTTTGGCTGGCTGTGTTTGGCTTTGGTTATGAGAGGGTTGCCCATGCACTGTGGACATGCTGGAGATGGTGAAAAGTTCTGAAGGAGACAGAGAGGAGCACCCATGGGCCCAGCACACAGAGCCGCCCCCTGGTGCTCCCCAGGCTGGGCCTCTCGAAGGGGCGTCTGGTCTGCGACTGAGCAGCGCCCATCCTGCACAGTCCCCAGCTGCTAGCAAGGGTCACAGCGGAGCAGGACCGGGAGGACCAGACAGGTGGGACCCAGCGATGCAGTCCCTGCCTTGTGGGTACTCTGGACCAAGGCCTGGCTACCCCAGGCAGACCTAGACTAAGCAGGAGGATGGGGAAGTAAGGCTGCGGGCAGTGTCCCGCCTCCCTGAGTGGCCCCCTGTTTGAGTGCTGAGGCCCGCTCAGCCCTGCTTTCAAGGCCACGTCCACTTGGCCTTTATGGGAAAATCTCCCCAATGCTGTCCCGCCTGATGTGCCAGTGCCATGCCGGGCCTGTGCTGGGTGGGGAGGAGGGCACAGGCCGGCCCCCAGCCAGCCCCTCACTCACCCGGGCTGGCCCATAGCACCCCCAGGGGAGCCAGAAAGATGCCTGCTGGGAAACCGTGTGTCCTGGGACGCCCACGAGTGAGGAAACGCTGACATGGGAATCTGGGGGCCCCATGTTACAAATGAGGAAACTGAGGCCCAGCCTCCCAGGGTTTCTGAAGCCTCCAGTGTGGCCCTGGGAGCTTCCCACTGCCACAGCCCAGGGAGAGTCCACCAGCAAACACACACCTGTCGCTCAAGACGGGGACCCTCCAGGCACTCCCCTTGCTGTGGGGGCAGCCGTGGCCCTGGGGAACCTCCCTCCCTCTGCGTGCCCCCACAGCGGAGGCTGTCCTCGCTAACCCCGCTGCCTTGCTCCCACGATGGGGCCCTCTGGGCTGCGGGTGCAAGACACAGCCGTCAGGCCTGCGCCTGCCAAGGCCCTGCTGCTCCAAGGGGCCTTCGCCCACCTGAGTGCTGCCTGGAGCTGCCTGTGGCCTCCCAGGGCAGGCGAGCGGCGGCCATTGTCCGCCCCACCCCGAGAGGGCAGGAGGTGTTCTGAGGTCCCCCGGTGCGTTGACAACACAGAGAGGACTAGGGTCAGACTCCAGGAGAAGACCCGCCCCTGCACTCACCAGAACTTCGGCCCAGGTCTCGCTACCACCTGTCCCCGCCCTGTTTACAGGCGGAGGAGGCTGGAGCAGGGCATCGAGGAGGAGTAGGAACTTGCCTTATCACACCAGCAAAGGCGAGATTATTCCCATAGGACACATGGGGAAACTGAGGCACAAAGTAACACAACAAACTTGTCCAGGCCCAGCAACTAGCGAGTGGCGGGGCCAGGAGACAAGCCTCCCGCGGGAAGGCATGGTGCTGCTCTGCGGGGTGTCACTGTCTGTTCTCTCTTTCCCAGGACCACCAGTATGGCGTCCCTGCCTTGGGGACCAGGGATAAAGATGGCTTCTCGCGGCTGTTGAGGACCCCAGGACCCACGCGGTACTGCCCCACGGCTGAGGGCATCCAGAGCTCTACCAGGAAAGCAGGCTCCCATTACTGGCAGGCCAAGGGGGGCCCTGGGCCCCACACACCGCCAGACCCCGGGAGCCCAGGGCTGGCCCACAACGCCAGTCTCCTCCCTGACAGCAGGGCCGCCAGAGCGCACCCGAGTCCTTTCGGAATCCCGTACTCCAGACTGTCCCAGTCGAAGCACTTGAAGGCCAGGGCGAGTGGCAGCCAATGGGCCTCATCTGATTCCAGACGGAGGGCCCAGGCCCCCCAGGACCGCAAGGACCCCTAGTACCCCCTCCCTGGGCCTGGGGCCAGGCCGTCCATGGCCTCCACCCATGCCCAGGCCCAGCACGCAGGCGCTCCCCGGGGCCACACCAAGATTGCGGATGGGCCACCTGGACCCTCCAGAGCACCCCCAGGAGAGCGAGAAGGTGGCAGGAAGCGATGCTGACACCCACCTGGTCAGTGCACCAGTACCAGGTGGCCATGATGGTCAGGCCAAAGGTCATCCCAGTCCACGGGAGGTCCGCAGTGTAGGGGTCTCGGAACATGTGCATGGCGTCTGCCCGCGGCAGGTGGCAGGTGGTGTTGGCGACAGTCCTGGTCGGGATGGCCTGGGCGTACGCTGCAGCCAGCTGCTCGTACCCGCCGATCCGGTCGAAAGCTGGCAGGGACAGGGCAGGGACGGTCGGTGACCGTGACCCCCAGTCCCCACTGCTCTCCCACAAGGCGCTTCCTGCTGCGTCACACGTGGCTTTTCCTCCTTCACCTCTCCCGGCGTCTGGGAGGGTGTGGCCGCATACAGGGTTTTCCAAAAAGATAACTTTAAGTGACTATTTTATATGTATTTAAAACAATGCTATTAAATAAGCATTTTGCACGTGGGCAGCACAGTGTCCGGTTGCCTCTGGATGCCAGTTGGCCTTAAGCAGCGGGCTTCTGTGCTGGGCTTCACACTGTCGATTCAGGGAAGCAGAAGTATTTTTTCTTTGCATTTAAGGGCCTTCCAAGGGGGTTAGAGTGTTAGCGTCCTGACCCAGGGGCTTCTGGAGGATGTGATTTTTGGCAGAGCTGAGAAGGGCTGGCAGTGAGGTGGCACTGAGCAAGGAAACAGGTCCGGGGGGACCAGCTAGGGGCGTGACCTAGGTCACAGGGGCGGCCAGCCAGGCCCCAAGCCCAGACCACATTCGCCCCCTCTCTGTTTTGGGGGTCAGCCATTTGTGGCCAAGCCCTGGCCCATCTGTGGCTGTGCCGTGTCTGCAGTCACTCCCCTCAGCCCACACTGGGCCTGGCTGCCTCAGTCCCTCTCCAGCATTGGGTTCTAGAGACATGGGCCCCTGGTCCAAGAGGAGGCAGGTACACAGAAGCCTGGACATGGGAAAGCCCCGGTCTCAGCCCGGGCCCTGCCCACACCACCCCCTTCTGCAAGCAGGAAGCCTGCTGCCTGGACTCCGGGTCCCAGCGCCCTCGCCGCCTGGAGCCCAGGCCAGGCTGGGCGAGTGCCTCGAGCAAAGGCACAGACTCTCCACGAGGCACGCATGGCCGGGCCCGGGGTCCTGGAGTCTGAGTCCGGAGGAGACTGGAAGGCCTCCGCATGTCCTCTGTGGGACCCCGTAGCTCTGCATGCACACTCCCAGGGTGAAGAGTCCTCTGGAGGCCCTAGAGCCTCTGTCTGAGCTTCCTGGCTGTCCCCAGGCCAGTGTCACAGGTCTGTCTAAACCCCGCTCCCCTCCCCGGCTCTGCCAGCAGGCTGCAGTAGCGCTGGTTGGGATCTTGTACAGGTTTCTAAACAATTGGAGCAGACACCCCGGCAGTTTGGCGGCCTCTTAATTGCGTGTCTGCACACCCTTTGGGTCCAGCCTCGCCCTCCCCCTGAGGCGGGGCAGGCGTGGCTGGTCCTGTGTTCCTGAGTCAGCCGCGTAGGAGCCCTGAGTCCTCCCAGAGCTGCGGCAGAAACGCAGCCGGGCCCTATAGGCCAGAGCGGGCCCACGGCCTCTGCCCCTCAGGGAAGGCTGGCAGGGGCCCGGCCTCTTGAGCCAAACCCGCCCCCAGCACTGACCCCCGGGCCGCAGGCTCGCTGCCACGGCCGCAGCCCTCACCTCGCACAGTCAGAATGATGGCCCCCACCACCATGATGAGCGTCTGCAGGGTGTCTGTGTGGATCACAGCAGCCAGGCCTCCTGTGAGAGAAAACAGGGAGCTGGAGGGGCCCTAGTCTTGGGGGCGGGGGCCAAGGAAGCAAGCCGGAGCTCCAGGAGGGACAGCTGCTCACACCCATGCCCCCCGCCCTTCTGCAGAGGGGCGAGCTATGGGACGCAGAAGCCAGGCCCACAGAGCCAGACTACAAATCTCTGACTCTCCAGGCCTGTCCCAGGCGGTGGGAGGAGGGGCCCTCTGCCCCCAGCTCACGTTCCTTGGCTCCTGCTAGCCTCTCAGACCCCGGCCCATGTCCACCGGCTGCACGACGCCCCACCCAGCGGTCAGGGCCCCACCGGCCCTGCCCGGGTGCCATACCTGCGATGGTGTAGAGGGCTGTGATGGCGAGCATGAGGGTGGTGGACAGGTAGAAGTTCCAGCCCAGGCAGATGTGCACAAAGAGAGCCCCCGCGTACAGGTCAATCTGGGGTGACAAACCACAGGACCCGGAGCACGAGTGAGCCCCCACTTGGCTGCTCTCTCACTGAGTGGCCTCAGCGCCCCGTGGGTGAGGGGTGCGAGGGGGAGGAGGTCCTGGCTGTGGACAGATGGGTGCAGAGGCGTCCCTGTTCATGGAGTCCCAGTGGCCAACACCCACCGGCACACAGCACTGCTATTGAGCCTGGCCTCTGCCCAGGGTGCAACAGGCAGAGCCCTGGCCCCCTGGTTCCCGGGATCCTTGATGAGGAAGAGTCCAGGAGGGCTTCTCCAGGGAGGCCCACAAAGACTAGTAGGCCTCAGAAAACAGGTGCACATGCCTTGGTCTGCAGGCCCAATTCTGGGTGCACCTCCTGTTCTCTGCCCGCCCCCCCCCCGCCCCCCCGCCCAGCAGACAGGGCCCTCGGAGAAGACACCAGCCGTGTGTGCCAGTGTGGGCTAGGGAAGCGGGCAGTCTTGCTTACTGCTCTCCCCTCCCCGGCCCCCGGTTGGATTGGAACTGAAGTCAGGACCATGTGTTAGGTTGAGGCAGGTCCCCAGGGGCAGGGCTGCCCCCACTGTCCCAGCACCCATTTGGGGCAAGCATACTAGCCTCAGGGTGAGCACCTGACCCAGCCTCCCAGACCATGCCCCTCCGATGTGCAGTGGGCGCCCAGACTGGGAGGACAGGAGCCCGCCCTGTGAGACCCGGAGGCTGGGCACAGGGCCTCCCAGTTCCCAGACCTGCCACTCCACGCCGGCTGTGTACAGGGGAGATAGGCTGAGCCGGCCGCTGGGGCCAAGAGCTGCCCGAGAAGGCTCAGCCAGGCTGCAAGGCCAGGGGGCGCCAGCCCCTTTGAGTTGCCCCAGCGCCTGGTCCAACTTGGCGCTGCCAGCACTGCTGGGAGCCAGGCTTGGGGGCCCCCTGCTCCCCCAGGCCTCAGGGTGGGGACTGGGCCTCACCCAGAGCCTGTGTTCTCGCACCTCTCCCTCCAGGTTCCTCCTTCCCCTTTTGGAGAGGAGACCGGCAGGATGGAGAATGACGAAGTGCTCTCAGGCCCCTGGCGCTGCGCGCGCGCGTGTGTGTGTGTGTGCGCGCGCGTGCCGCCAGCACCCATGAGACCAGAGGAGAAACAGAGGCACAGGGAGGAGAATGGACTTCACCAAGGACAGGCCCCGGCAAATAGGGGTGGGGGATGCCAGGTGAGAGGACCAAGGATGAGGGGCACAGAAGGGCTCTAGAAAGCAGTCTCTTCTTCCACTTGGTCATCTTCTGGCCACCCCTGAAGATCCGTCCATGGACCCCAGCTGCCCTCAGAGCCAGCTGCAGGGACCTGGGTCTGTGTCCCTGATCAGCTGTGTCCCAGCAAGACAGCCGCGCCGCCACCAGCCCTCCCAAGCCTCAGGCTCTCATCTGTGAAACGGAGGTGGGTGTGGAAAGAACGCTGCACGTGCACCCGCAGCAGAAGCCCTCGGCCCCTTCTGTCCTCACTGGCCTCTGCAGACCCCGTGGTCAGGAGGGCTGGGGGCATGGAGGTGGCCCCTCTGAGGGAGCCATCTGTCCTCTGTGCCTCCTTGCCTAGTGGCCCAGGAGCAGCTGCAGCATCTAATCTGACTTCCTGTGGGCGCAGAGAGAGAGGCAAGGCCAGGGGGACTTGCCCATGGTGGCAAAGCCCTGGAAAGAAAAAAGGATAGCAACAGCGAATTCGAGTCTCAAAGGACGGCCCACACTCAGCTCAAGGCCGGCCAGGGCCTTGCTGGGCAGGCACCACTGACCCGCCCCCACTCAGAAACCTGCCGTGGCCCCCCTCTGCTTCCGGGATGGTGTCTGAGGTCCTCTGTTATCGCTGAGATCTGGCCCCAAACTCATTCCTCACCGGCTGTCTTTACCACCTCCTGTTACTTCTGCCCCCAGTGTGAGGCCAAGGTTATGCCCACACCATGCCTTCTACCCCTAGCGGCTCCCCCTCTTCTCTGATGCCTTCAGCAGACCCTGACCCCAGAAGTCCCCCTGGGGTGCTTGGTAAGCCTACATGTGTGCCACACGCTGCCCTGTGTGCTTCATTCCGAGTATCTCATCTAGTGCTTGGGCGTCCTGCAAGGTGGGGGTCATGAGGAGTCCCCTCGCCAGAGGAGGCATCACTGTGGAATCAAAGAACTTACCCAAAGCTCTACGTGCAGTCAGGAGGCAGGGCCCAAGGCTGCAGCCTCCCTGCGGGCTGACCCTGGGGACTGGGAGCTCCCAGGTCCCTAGAGAGAGCAGACCCTATTTTGGTAGGAAAAAAGCTTGAGCGGAGGATAAGGGAGGGAGCTAGGGGGAGGGGTGCGAGGGGAGCTGTCTGCTGAGTTGGCTTGCAGGTTGGGCTGGTCTGCTGAGCCCCGTGTTCCCCAGGGGCATCGGCTGCCCCCTGCCAGAACCTGCTCCCTGCCCTGGCCGCCTCCCAACATGGGGTCCTTTTTTCCCTCCCTTTGTGTGGTGGCAGAGAAGCTGAGGCCGCCCACAGGTTTACCACGTGACTTTCCCCCTAAAGTATCCTTGGTGTCCCCTGCTCCCAAACCTTGTCCATCTCTGTGGAGGCCATAATCATCACCTCATGGTTTCAGAAACTTCTCCTTGCCCTGGCTGGTGTAGCTCAGTGGATTGAGCACAGGCTGCGAACCAAAAGGTTGCAGGTTCAATTCCCAGTCAGGGCACATGCCTGGGTTGCGGACTAGGTCCCCAGTGAGGGCCATGTGAGAGGCAACCACACATTGATGTTTCTCTCCCTCCCTTCCCCTCTCTAAAAATAAATAAAATCTTTAAAAAAAGAAACTTCTCTCCTTGGCCACACTCCCTTTCACCTGACCCTACCAGCCACTGCTACAAAACAGTCCTCCCTGCCTCGCTATCCCCGGCGTTGCCCCACCTTTTGAAGCCCCCCGGCGACCCCTTCTGCACTTGGATTGTCCTGCATTTCCACAGCCATGCCCTGCACCCCCGGCTGCCCTCTCCTCGGCTCCTGGCTTCACAGCTTCAGCTGCACTGGCTTCCTTCGGCTGCTGCAAGCCCTGCACTTGCATCCCAGACCACTCTCCAAAGCGAGCCCGGACCCCACGCCTGTGCTCTCATTCTAGATGTCAGCCCAGCGTTTGCTTCCTTTGTCACACTTTTACCATCCACCGTGACTGTATCGGTCTGTTTACTTATTGCATCTGTCTGGAACTTAAGTTCCCTGAGAGCAAGAAACGTGCGTCACCCACTTGGCTGGGGCCTGGCCACCGCAGGGGCTCAGTGAATAGGTCCCTTTCCACAGACCAGGGGTTGGCACCCTAGCGCCCACAGACCAAACACAGTCACACCATCGGTGCTGCCTTCTGCACTGCAGTGGCACAGCTGAAAGCAGCTGCCCCATGAACGACGTGGGGGGCTCGGAGCCCTGACTCCCCACAGACACCAGCATCCACGGATTCTCCCATCCCTCAGGTAAAGTGGCATAAGGACAATGTGGACAGCTGGCCCTCCGCATCCGCAGCCTCCCAGTCATGGATGCGAACCCCAGGGGTATGGAGGGCCGACATTGTATTTAGTGGGGAAAAAATCCACGTATGGATTCTGTGCTGTTCAAACCCATGTTGTTGAAGGGTCAAGTGTAGTTTGCATGTGGCTGGCACAGCCACAAATACTTACTCCTGGCTCTCTTAAAAAAAAAAAAAATTAGCTGCCCTGGCTGGCTTGGCTCAGTGGATTGAGCTTGGGCTGCAAACCAAAGGGTCGCCAGTTCGATTCCCAGTTAGGGCGTGTGCCTGGGTTGCGGCAGGTCCCCAGTAGGGGGTACATGAGGGGCAACCACACATTGATGTTTCTTTCCCTCTCTTTCTCCTTCCCTTCCCCTCTCTCTAAAAATAAATCAATAAAATCTTTTTTTAAAAAATTAGCTGACCCCTGGCATATATTATCTCATTCAGTCCCATGAAGTGGTGTTGGAACTACAATAAACAAAGAGAAAAAATGGGAAAGACAGACAACAGACATTCTAAGTAACCCATTCAGCACACTGGAAGATCGTACGTGTGTGAAAAAGAGGGAGCAGGGAAGAGGGTCTGGCCCTGCTGGGGCAAGAGTAGCCTCGTTCAGAAGGTGAAATTTGAAAGACTTGGGAGAGGTGAGGGAGTGAGCCACGTGGGTACCCAGGGAAAGAAGTTCCCAGGCAGAAGCACAGCAAGGGCAAAGTTCCCGAGGCAGGGTTCCGGCTGGCATGTTCAAGGAATTGCAAGAAGGCCATGGTAGGGGGGGCTGTGTGTGACAGAAGAGGTCGGCAACGGAGCAGGGGCTGCATCTTGAAGGACCCTGTAGGCCACAGCTGGTCTTCATTCCAAGTGGCCTGAGGCGTCTTGCCAGGTTTATCCGGTTTCCAGAGGTTGGATTGGCCCAGAGCTACTTGGTGATGGCACTGGACCTCGGCTCCCTCCCCGTCCGTGAGCCAGTGTGGTCTCTGCACCCTGACACTGCACGTCCTCTCTGCGGGCCAGGGCCTGGCCCTGAGGGATGGCAGCAGGTGGCCCTGCAGTCTCCGTCTGCACAGGCCGCAGCTGGGATGGGTCCTGGAAGTGCAGACCTAGGCATTCCCATGGCTCAGCCCAGTGAGGTCAGGGCATCTGGGGCTGGCCGGCCAGCACACATGCTTCAAATGGCTTCAGCCCGGGGCTATCAGCCAGGGTGGCCCCAGCCCCTCCTAAACCAAGCCTGGCATCTAGTGCTCCCTGTTTACTCATCTGGGCAGCCTGGGCCTTGACATCAATGAGTTGCTTCCCATTTTACAGCTGGGTAAACCGAGTCACACATCACAAAGTGGCGTTTGAAGCATTGCGTCCTGGCTGCTTCAGCCCAAGAGGCCGAGGCCTGAGTTCCAACTGTGACCTCCTCCTGACTCGGCGGGGCCTGCAGCACGTGACCCCTCTCGGTCTCGGTGCTCTCGGCTACACGCTGGGGCAGCACTTAACCCTCCCCCCCCAACCCTCGTCCACTCTGGGAGTCCCACCCAAGCCCACTGTAGGTGGCTCTGAGCGTGAGCTATAAACCCTACCACAGAATATCAACAGGCTGAAACTGGGAACAAAAGAACCCCCTAGGCCAGGACTTGGCCCCTCCAGACCCCAGTGTGGCTCCCCCTCTTGCCTCTGTCCCTTCCAGTCTACCCTCTGGGAGGCACCAGAGCACTCACACAAACCTGGCTGGGTCACTACATTGCTCAAAGTCCTGGTGCCACCAGGGCACTTGGACCCCTTACATCAGAGCCCTCGGCCTCACCCCTCACAGCTGCCCTCCAGACCAGGGTGGGACACTGGCAGCCCCAGAGCCAAACGGGCTCACAGGTCTGCTCTGTGTAACTGCTGGAGTGCCTCAGTCCCCACCACTCCCTGTCGCCTCCCTCCCTGCTCCTCCTCAGAGTTTTCTGTCTGGTCCCCGAATTGCCTGACTATCAACCCATGGAGTCCAGGCCCCCTGACCTGATGCATCCTACCTGCCCTGTCTCTCTCCTTGGCATGTGCCCCCTGCTCCCCCCGTCACTATCCCTTTCTCCATTAAAGCCCAACTCAGATGCCACCCCAGCAGGTTCAGCCACTTCTTCTGAGGTCCGTGCTTGTCCTTCCCGTGTACACATCTGCCTCCCACTGCAGTGCCAGCCCCTGGTTCCCGGGGAGATGTTGGTCAGGGTGGGGGCTAAAAACATGGGAGAGGGGAAGAGCATGAGTGGGACATTTCACCCTGGGCCTCAGAGCAATGCAGAGCCAGGCCCCTCAGCTCCAGGAGACCCGAAGTCCTCTAACGACACCGCCAGCGTCTAGTAGGAAGGCAGAGCGGTGCTTGCTAGCCAACTGTCCCCAGGAACCTGCTCACAAGAGCAACCAGATGCCCCGGGGGCCTGGGGCTGTCTGGTGGGTAGAAGGCCAGGCCAGGCCCGACAAGGCTCCAGGGGTCTGCAGAGGGGCCACCAGCCACTACTCCCAAGCCCAGGTCAGACCACAGTGAGGGGACCAGGGGGACCCCAGGATTGGCCCAGGGCCTTGTCCCCAGGGAGCCCGGCCCACAGCTCCTGGCTGGCCAGCAAGGCCTCCACTCACTCCACAAAGCCGATGGCATGCCTGGGATTCCTGGTCCCAGCACCCACCTGAAGAGGGCCCAGCACATGATTCCAACAGCGAGGAGAAAGCCAGCTCACTGAGGGCTTCCCGTCACCCCATGGACATGTCATCCTCACCCTCCACTGCAGCCCTGAGGGCGGCCTGCCCGCCAGTCCTCTGCCTCGGTCGGCAGCAAGGCCCAGGCTGGTCCAGTTCGCCCAGCCACAGCAGGCCAACCCAGAGCTCCAGCCCAGGGGCCCTGCCATCCCGAGCCCTGTCGGCCGGTGGAGAAGAAGGAGGCTGGCTGGCCTAGGGAAGCGAGAATCAGAAGTCCCCTCCCTGGGCCTCAGTTTCCCCGTCCGTGAAGTCAGGGGTTCAGACAAGACTGGTCATCAGTAAGTCCTGACTGACCCTCTGCTGTACTTTCTGCTCTTGACCTTCCAGTAGGGCCGGGGTCAGGCCACCGGGGAAAGAGGCCTGGAAGCGCCCCTGCGGTGGCGCCCCGCTGCCGGGAGGGCGCTGCTGCCGATCAGTGTGTGGCAGAGCAGCCCAGCCACGGGGGAGAGGCAGGCTCCTCACAGCCTCCGAACCCCTCAGCCCAGCCCGAGAACCTGCTGGCTCTCAGCGCCCCTTAGTGGGCAGTGCTGGCTCACTCGGCGCAGGCCCAGGAAGATGGGAGGCGGACCAGGGTACCCACCACCGACCCCTGATACCGAGTACCCCTCTGGTGCCCTGAATCTAGAACCTGAGGTGAATCAGGAGTCACAGAACCTATGTTCCTGCCCCAGCGGTGCCAGTTGCGGAGCCTATCGGGACCTGGACCAGCTGTCACAAACTCACTGTGTGACCCTGGGCAAGCCCTTGTCCCTCTCTGGGCCTCCGTCCCCCAGACGTTAAACAAGGCAGAAGTGGATGAGAAGATGTCGGGTCTGTTTGAGGGGCCGCCAGAGTGGCATGCTTCCAGGCTCTGCTGGACAGAAGCTGGGGGTGGGGCAGCTCACCGATATCTTGGTGAAGACAGACAGCAGCAGGGACAGGACAGACAGGTACGTGCGTATCCGCTGGCCTCCGTAGCGCTTCTGAATGTATTCAGGCATGGTGACAATCTGGGGAGGCAGGGGCGGGGGCTGAGCTCCTGCGACCGTGCCCAGCTCTCAGGGCCTTCAAGGTCTTCGGGGTGGAGCCACCCGAGGGTGAGGCTCAGGCCACACGGGGTTGAACTCCAGGCTCAGGGCTCTGACCGTCCCCAAGGGTTTTAGGCAGGGAAGTGGCAGGCTTTTGTGGGCTCTTCAAGGCTAATATGAGGAATGGATTCAATGGGTCGTAGCTGGGGACAGAGGGACACGTGAGGAAGCTGTTAAGACAAAACCAGATGAGCTCTGCTGAGGCGGAGCGGGTGGCCGTGAGGGGCGGAGCGTGAGACAGACTGAGAGACCCAGGAAACGGAACCCTAGTGTCAGCCAGCGGGCTGCATGGGTCGAGGACGGCTATGAATGCGGCCCGACGCAAAATCGTAAATTTGCTTAAAATGTTTTTTTGCTCATCAGTTTTCGTTAGTGTCTGTGTATTTAATGTGTGGCCCAAGACACCTCTTCTTCCTCCAGTGTGTCCCAGAGGTGCCAAAAGTTTGGATACTGCTGCCTAGACCTAGTGACTGCTCAGCTGGAGCTAAAGGAGTGGGCAGAGTCAGGGACAGTGTCGCCCAGGTGTGCCATCCAGGTGGGCAGCCCAAGTGTGCCACCCAGGTGTGCCGCCTGGGTGTGCCACATAGGTGTGTGGCTCAGGTATGCCACCCAGATGTGCCATTTAGATGTGCTATCGAGATGTGCCATTCAGGTGTGCCGTCCAGATGTGCTGCCCAGGTGTGTGGCCTGTGTGCCCAGTTAGATAAAGCACCATCTCCAAGATGCAGCATGCCAGGGCAATGGAAACCAGACGTGTACCTGAGCTGACATCTCAGGGACCCTGTCTTTCCAGGTTGATAGGAATGTTAAATGGACTAATAACAGACACAACTCTGAGTGTTCACCAACTTGTGAGTGAAGCCAGGGGCCCTGCCCATCACCACCACCAAACTGGACCAGGGCCCTGGCCCACGCAAGGCTGCCCGGGCGGACTCACCTCCGAGGAGACGTGGTGGGCACGAACACCCATGCCAGGGCCAGCAGCACGTGTGTGGCCTGAGGAGGACAGAGGGAGGGTGAGGACAGCGGGCACAGCTCCCACAAGCCCTGCCTGGAACGAAACCAGCGCAGGTGGTCAGGAGGCCTGACTCGCCAGGAGCACACAGGGCAGCCCCTTCCCCGCCTTCCACTTCTGTAAGCAGACGGCCTGGGCCAAGGCAGCAGCTCCCTGCCCACTGGTCTGTCCAGCATTCTGGCCAGACTTCCCCAGGAGCACTGCTGCCAAGGACACACACAGACACTGGCTGACCCAAGTGGCTGGGAGCTGCCCCTCTGGCCTTCAAGGGGCGGACTCTAATGGGGCCGCCGTCCAGGGCCTTCCAAGTGGTTCCCTCCCCCGCCCCACAGCCTGGGCCCAGCCTCCAGGCTCTCACATTCCACTCGAAGCCCGCCACGGCTAGGCCCCCGGCCGCGCCTGAGCCTGCCAGTCCAATGAAGAGGCCTGAGCCTTCGCTGCTGGCAAAGAGGGAGGCTCCAATCTGCAGGGGAGAGAGGAGAAGGGATCAGCTGTGGACTGCCTCGGACTCCAACGCCTGCGCCCTTCCCATGTTTCCAGCACCCACTCCTGCACCCCCCGCTTGGGGACGCCCCAACAGCCTCAGCCCACCCCGTCACCACCTGCTTGAGCCAGCTCAGGCAGTGACCACAGGGAGGCAGGGGCTGGCCGGCCTGGAGGCCAGATGTGACCCACGGAAAAGAGGGGCGGGAGGGGTCAGGCTGCGCTCACCGGCCACCACGCCATGTCCCGGCCGGCCAGGAAGTAGCCGCTCACTGTGTTCCTGCTGGCTCGACAGGAGGACTGCAAGGACAGAGCGGAAATTGGAGCCCTGAGCACTGCTGGAGGGAGCGTGCAACCGTCCACTGCCATGGAAGACACTCCGGCCGCTCCTCAAAGAGTCACACACACAGTTACCCACGGCCCGTGATTCCACTCCTAGCTGCGCATCTAAGCGGAGTGAAAACAGACGCGTGAATGCACATAGCAGCAGCATTCACAACGGCTAAAAGATAACAGCCATCCAATTGTCCCTCACCTGGTGAACAGGTAACAAAATGTGGTGTCTCCACACAACAAAGTATTATCCAACCAGTTGAAGGAATGAAATAGTGATACATGAAAACATTCTGTTAAGTGAAAAAAGTCAGACACAAAGGCCACGTGGCGTGTGGTTCTGTGTACGTGGACATCCGGAAGAGGTGAATCCACGAAGACAAAGGCAGGGGCAGGACTGCCAGGAGGGGTGACGGGGAGTGGCTGCTCACGGGTGTGGGCATCCCTTTGGGGTGCTGAAAACGTTTTGGAACTAGGTAGAGGTAATTGTTCTACAGCATTGTGAATGTACTTACTGCCACTAAATTGTATACTTTAAGATGGTTAAAACGGTGGGTTTTATGTTACGGGATTATTACCCATTTAAACAAAAAGAACACAGGCAGCCAGCTCCCCATCCTTAGCCCAGAACCCCTGCCCCTGGGCTCAGCAGTCAGCTTTTTCAGGGCTTCCGCTATATCCAGCCTTCTCCAGGCCATGGCCTGCTCCCAGCCCCCCTATCCGCCCGGAGCTCTGGGCCCGGGGGAGGGATGGACACAGACACAACACGGAGCTGGTGACCATGAGCCCTGCCGCCCATCATTGACTAGGTTGTCACATGTCTGGCTGAGCAGGGCTCCTCCGTGCTTCCTATCCTTTACCGGTCAAACAGCCTCAGGGCAGTTACTGTGGCCCTGAGGTCAAGACTAAGTTTTGACCTCCCTGAGATCATTCCTCCGTAAGCAGCTAAGCTGGGCTTCCTTTGAGCCAAAAAATCTGAGAGCCATTTGGCCTTGATCTGTTTTTGTTTTTTAATTCTTGATTTTATAGAGAGGGGAAGAGAGGGAGAAGAAGACAGAGAGAAACATCGATTGGCTGTCTTCTGTACGTGCCCACCCAGGACTGAACCTGCAACCCAGGCCTGTGCCCTGACCAGAGGTCAGACAGGCAACCTTTCCCTTTGTGGGATGACGCCCAACCCACTGATCCACGCCGGCCAGGTCTGGCCTTGATTTCTTCTAATATTTATATTTCTGATACATTTCAACAAATTATCACCTGCGTATTCCTGAATACCTTTTGTTTTGGTGGGGGGAGCATAGATTTTGTGTTCTGTGTTTATGGAATTTTAAAAATCTGAAATCAGAATGTGCCACATTCTCTTCGTAACCACGTCGTCTGACAAAGTCCGGACGTGGGAAGAGGGTATTCAAAGGAATCCATCTTCTAGAGGAGAACGTGGTATGGGGAGGGGGTGGGCAGTGATTTTTCCTGGCTTTGCTCTCAGCAACCTGCTCGCTGCTATTGTTCATGGTCTCACCTTGTGCCCTGGTTCCCATGGGAACGGGCCATAGGAAGAAAGAGACTCGAACAGAGTCTGTGATTGATTTTCAGAGAAACTCTGAAGGGACAGCCAGTTCTCCCCGGACCGCTGAGTCAGGCCAAGTTGCTTAAACAATGTGTTTATGAATCTGAACAAGAAATCATCCCCGACTGTTCCCATGAGAACTCTTGAATCAGTTCCAACGGGCTGAACTGTTGCCTGCCTATATGTTTATTTCAGTGATCAAAAGGTGGTGGGATTGTTAGACATTTATATATCAAGTTCATTGAATTGCATAATTCCAATAAAGTTGTATAAAATAATTTCTTAATTAAAGAACAAAATCCCCTCTAATGAATTAGCCCCTGAATGTCTGAAAGTAGTTAGACTAGTAGCCCCTCCTTTATCTTGAATAGCAATATATATCGATCAGAAGTAGACAGGCAAAGTTATAAGAAAAGCTAGTTAACTATTACAAAAATAAGAACATAGAAACAATCAACTAGGGAGTCAGAGCTCATAGTACATAGAGAAACATTTCTAGACAAAAAAGATAGATAGCTAAGGTAGACATCACAAAAGCCTTATAATAAATTTCCTATAATCTCTACCCAATCTAGCATATCCTTGGTACACACAGCTACTTCCAATTGTATGACTTATAGTGTTCTTGGTAAAAACAATCTTTGTTTATCCATGGAAACTTCTGTACTTTTCCTAGTTGCCTTTGTATTAATTTTTTTTACTTCACCTAATCACTAATGTTAATCACTTCCAAAAATGAAAGTATAAAAACCTGCTTATACTTGCAATAAACAGAACAGAGCCTCACGGTCCTTTGAGATGTGTTGTCGTCTGTTACCCATTTTCGCCTACGCCTTGCCCACCTCGGAGACCCCTGCCCCAGCTGCAGCTGGCCGCAGCAAGAATGCTTGGTAGCAAATCCTGACTCCTCCTGGCCATGTGACCTTGGGCAAGTGACTTAACATATGCTCCTCCGCTCCCTGTTCTCAACTGTGGCCTAATAACAGTTCTGCCCTCGCAAGGTCTTAGGAGGTTAGTGAGTTAATCCATGCAGCACTCTGACAACAGCGCTGGGGGCCTGGTGTGTGCTCAGTGAGGGTCAGGGGTCAGGTGGCTTTTTCACGTCTCCGTTCAGTGCTACCTGGATGAGAGGAAATCAAAAGGTGTAAACTTGAAAACAGAAGAAATTTGGAAAGAGGGACACGGGAGGTGTATCTAGACTGATATTTTGCATTCCTTTTTCACAGCATACATGTCGTAACATAAGGCTAGATCACAAAACACCAGTCACTATATAGAGTCGCTATGTGGGCTCTTCTCTTCCTGACTCTGTCCACAGCCTGTGTTCAAGATAATTAAGCCAATTTGTCTGGACCTGCTATTCAAAGATTTTGATGCTGTAGGTACATACATTTTTGCCTCCTCACAGAACCAAAAGGAGGACAACAAAAAATTTTAAAACAAAAAATAAACAGAACTGACAGAAACTTGAACTGTATGGAAGTCTGACGGCCAGGGGTTAAAGAGGCCACATTCATCCAGGCTGGTAGGAGGGGCGGGGGCAGGTAAGGTGGTGGCCGGCGGACCAGGCCATCCCACATTTTCATGCAGATAAACCAGGACAAAAAATGGGGAGTGAGACAGACCATGCAACCCAGGATTCCAGTACCAGGAAAAGAAAGACTCAAAATCCCTGGCTGAAAAATAATCTGTGTGGGTTATGGTGGCAGGAGAAACTCCCAGCCTCACAGAGTTTGTTAGAGAGACCCACAGGGTTCTAGAATGTACACAAACCCAGCCACCTGGGAATCAGCACCAGAAGAGCCCAATGTGCTTGTGGGTAGTGGGGGAAGTGACTGAAAGCTGGATTATAGACAAGCAAGCGGCATCGTTCCCTCTCTAACTCCTCCTCCCCACACAGCACCACAATACAGGGAAGTAGCTTGTCCTGCCCCGGTGAACACCTAAGGCTCCACCCCTTACTACATAACAGGCACGCTGAGACAAAGAAATATGGCCCAAATGAAAGAACAGATCAAAACTCCAGAAAAAGAACTAAGCAATGAAGAGATAGCCAACTTATCAAATGCAGAGTTCAAAACACTGGTAATCAGGATGCTCACAGAAATGGTTGAGTATGGCCACAAAATGAAGGAAGAAGTGAAGGCTATACAAAGTGAAATAAAGAAAAATATATAGGAAACCAACAATGAAGGGAAGGAAACTGGGACTCAAATCAATGATTTAGAACAGAAGGAAGAAATAAACATTCAATCAAAATAGAATGAAGAAACAAGAATTCAAAAAAATGAGGAAAGGCTTAGGAACCTCCGGGACAACTTTAAATGTCCAACATCCAAATCATAGGGGTGCCAGAAGAATAAGAGGAAGAGCAAGAAATCAAAAACTTATTTGAAAAAATAATGAAGGAAAACCTCCCCAATCTGGCAAAGGAAATAAACATGCAAGTCCAAAAAGCTCAGAGAGTTCCAAGGAAGTTGGACCCAAGGAGGAACACACCAAAGCACATCATAATTACATTACCCAAGACTAAAGATAAGGAGAGACTTCTAAAAGCAGAAAGAGAAAAGGAGACAGTTACCTAAAAAAGAGTTTCCATAAGACTATCAGCTGATTTCTCAAAAGAAACCTTGCAGGCAAGAAGGGGCTGGAGGGAAGTATTTGAAGTCATGAAAAGCAAGGACCTACATCCAAGATTACTCTATCCAGCAAAGCTATCATTTAGAATGGAAGGGCAGATAAAGTGCTTCCCAGATAAGGTCAAGTTCAAGGGACTTATCATCACCCAGCCCTTATTATATGAGATGTTAAAGATACATATCTAAGAAAAAGATGATGATCAAAAATATAACAGTAAAACGACAAAAAACTCACAACTATCAGGAACTGAACCTAAACAAAAACAAAAACAAAAGCAAACAACTAGAACAGGAACAGAATCAGAGAAATGGAGATCACATGGAGGGTTATCAGTGGGGAAGGGGAGGGGGAGAGAGGGGGAAAAGTTACAGGGAAGAAGTAGCATAAATGGTAGGTACAAAATAGACATGGGGAGGTTAAGAATAGTATAGGAAATGAGCCAAAGAAGTTATATGTATGACCCGTGGACATGAACTAAGGGGGGACAGGTAGTGCCAGTGAGAGGGGGGTGCAGGGTGGAGGGGAATAAAGGGGAGAAAAAATAGCATAATCAATAAAATATACCTGTAAAAAAAACAAAGATTTTGATGCGGCTCCTTCACGCTCTTCTCCAGCCCCAGCCCCACTACTTTCTGTCCCTGTGGCCTGGCCGCGCAGGATGCAGTCTCGGTGGGTGGCGCACCCAGCCGGGCGCCACGCAACTCCAGAGCAGCTCCGGCCTTAACCCAGGCTTCTCCTCACTTGCCTTGTCGTCTTTCAAGGATACACTGGGCACTGCCAGTGGCCCCCTCACTTCCCTTCCCTTCCTAAAGGGGCCTCGTCTTTCCCAGCGATCCACTTGAGTAAGTCCAACTCAGTCTGCAGCTTGTGGGGCCCTGAGCCCATCCCATTTCTCAGCTGTCACACCTTCAGGGACAGGCACGGACTTGGACGAGGAAGCTGGGGCTCTAGGGCTGTGGTAGACATGTACACCTCATTAGTGCCCACTGAGAACCCTCTGTGGCAGAGCTGGTTCCAAGTGCTTTACCTACATGAAGTTTTTCATCCTCACAACAGCCCCCTGAAGTAAGTACCACAATCGTCCCTGTGTTACCAACGAGGCAGCAAGGCTTTCAGCGGTGAAAGGACACCAGGCCAGTGAGTGGTGGAGTCAGAATTTAAACCCAGGCTCAACCACTAGGCTGGACGGTTTGCCTCCTTGAGGGAAACTGGGCTCAGGACAAAGCCACACGTGGGCAGAGGCTGAAAGAACCACAGTGAAGTGCAGCCCTGGATCACACTGTACCTGAAGCCTTCACTGTTGCTGGAGTTTTCAGTACGGATGTCACTGCCTTTTCTTCAGTGTTTAGCTCATTCGAAGTTGGTTTTCTGTCTCTTGTTAACAGATACCCTCACGGATGCCAAAGTTTAGCTCAGGGTCCTCTCCTCCTTGAAGCCCTCCTCCCCTGCCCTGGCTCTCTTAATCTTACTGTGATCAGAGCAGCTTTGCAGAGTTGTACCTTCCCAGCTTGCTCTGTCTGCCTCTGGCCCATGAGCACCTACAACCCTGTGGGACCTCTTGCACCCTTCTCCACTAGCCCTGTCTCTTTCTGCAGATGCTCACAGCTCTCTGCCAGCTGCACCCATCTGGGCTGGCGTGGACACTGAGGGGGACAGGTCAGAACTCTCACAACCCCACACTGCTTGAGCAATAGCCAGACCAAGCTGGAAGAGGTGGGTGCTCAGGGGCCCGAGTCACTGGGCAGCCTAAGGGTCTGGTCAAAATACCTCTTAGGCATGCACTTCCGGCTCAGTGCCTGGCTCCGGTGCCGGCCGGGAGCGCTCACTCCTCCTCTCTCCTCTCCCTCTGTCACAAGAACTTGCTGACCTTCAGCCAGGCCCTCGCCTCATCTCGTCTGCAAAGCCTCTGTGCCCATTCTGTGCGCACGCCCCTCCTCTGCCTTCCCAGCTCCCCCAGGAACACTGCCCGCTAGGGTAGCACTAGACACTCACGCCCAGTGGCCCGTGCGCCCCTCAGAATAACCCAGGGCTCTGGGCTGCGCAGACACTGCACTGGGTGTTTGAGGAAAGTGAGGCCAGAGAGCCAAGTAATGGGTTCCAAGCGCGTAGAGAGAGTCAGGACCAGAGCCCAGTTTTCTAGACGGCCACCACTGTGATTTACCATCTATAGGTTTTTTCTTAATTTAAAAAAATTATTAATTGATTTTAAAGAGAGAAGAAAGGGGAGAGAGAAAGACAGCCCATGCACAAAACATCAACCTGTTGCACTTACTGATGCGTTCACTGGTTGAGTCTTGTCTGTGCGCTGACCAGCAGCGGAACCTGCCACCGCGGCGCATTGGGATGGCGCTCTAAGGGACTGGCCTACAAGGACTATCTGTAACGACTACGACTTAACGTTTAATCACAAAACAATCAACTTCAATTACTGCTGCTGCTGCTGTTGCTATTACTATTACCGTAACTATCACCACTAATTGTCACCACCACCACCACCACCACGATGGCCACCGCCACCCCTGCTCCTATGGCGGCAGCAGCAGCAGCAGGGCCAGCCCCGGGCAGACCCCTTCGGTAGCTCTCCCCCTACCTCAGGGACGTGGGATAAGGACGAGATAGGTGGTGTGTGCATCTTACAGATCAGGACCCGGGGCCCAGAAAGCCGAGCAACTTCCTAGGGTGCCAGAGCGGAAGACACAGCCACCCTCTTCTCCCCGGTGCTCAGGGTTAGGCCAAGCGCCTGAGCGGATAAGAAGGTGAAGACCACAACATGTCAAGGCTTAAGGCCACTGGCCTGGGGACCCTTGGCACTGGGAGGGTAGCCCAGCTCCGGCAGAGCCGAAGCTGACAGGCCTGTTGTGCTCACGTCCTGATCGGGAGGCCTCAGAGGTCAGCCCCACACATAAATAGGGGCTCCTCCCCCATTCGCAGGGGCCCGGGGTCCACTGTGAATCCCCGGCTCCTCTGCCCGTGGGGCAGTCTGCGTGGTGCCTGTGTCATACCCCCCACCCCCCAGCTCTGCTGGATTCTGTGATAGCTCCTATCATGTCTCTTTCTTATCAAGGGCAAGAGAAACCGCCCTCTGGATTGGGCTAGGTGGCAAACTCAGATGCCCTAGGGAGCTTGCTAAAAATCAAGATACCCAGGCCACAAGTGCCCCTCCTCACCTCTGGGTTGTGACCCAGCAGCTCTAGGGGACAGTGGGAACCCATGTGATTCTGTTGTTCAGGGAGATATTCGCCTGTGAGCCCATCCGGCATGGAGGAGATGGACGCCTGGAAGGTGACGCTGCAGCCAGGCCCCGCCCACTGAGCTTCCCGTAGCACCTGTCCCTTAGACAGACCTTTCTCTTCGTACCTTGTGGGTTGAGGATCCAGTGCCCAAAGAGAGAAAGGAAGTTGGTCAAGGTCCCCGATAAATCTAGCCCAGGACTGGGGCAGGACCCCCGAGGGCCCCAGCTGCCTGGTGAGATGACACAGAGGCCACAGGGACCTGCTGCCCAGCCCCCACGCCCAGCCCAGTCCTCTCACCCATATCCCCACGGCCACATTCAAGGCGAAGTACACCGTGACGACGATGATGTCGGCCAAGCTCAGCTGCGACTGAGACACAGGAGGGTAGCTGGTGGAGTTGTCCAGCGCCATCCTGCAGCAGGTGCCTCCTCGGAGCCAGAGGGAATGAGGGCCAAACCAGGTCGAATATGACCTCCCGGCGGGGATAAATTGATCATTAAACCAAGCGAGACCGTGGCTTCTCCAGCCCACGGCGTGGCCAAGTGCAGGGAACCCGCTTCAGAGTGCAGCTCTGTCTCCTCCACTCCCCACCCCTCCCCTTTAGGGGGAGGTGAAAGGGAGGGTGGGGGAGGGGAGCCTCCTTAAATTTAGAGGAGGTTTGGGAAACATCAAGTTTAGTGGATCCAAAGGCAACCAGAATAGTCCCAGAAAGTGCTCAGTTACCTAATCGTGGCTCAACCTATATTTAATTCCCCTAAGAAGCATGGAGGGCTGGGGACAGATGTCTCCCCTCCGAGTACACCATCCTGACAGGCAGCTGCATCTGCAACCACTGGGCTGTGAGCGGACTGAGAAGGACCTGGGGTGTGACTCGCACAGTATGTGGTTCGCTACCAGCCGCAACAGTCCTGCGCCCAGAACGAGACCTGTTGCCGAATTCTCTCTCTCCAGACCAGTGAGACAGGCCTGAGCCCTCATCCTGACCCCCTGCAGGTCCCTGCGGCCTTCTTAGGTGCATGAAGGGGCCTGATGTCTAGCGAGCTGAGGACTGGCCGTGCTCGGCTGTTTCACACACGCTGTGCTCAGCAAGCCTCTCAGGTGAGTGACATCACATCACATGATAGTCAGAAACGGAGGCCAGGAGGCTGAGCTGCCTGTCATCTCGCAGCCATTTAAGAGGCAAGGCTGGGACGTAGCTCCAGACCGGCCCCCAGATCCTCTCTGTTGGTGGCAGTGATGGCTCTGGTTCCATCAGATGCTGTTGGGCCCCTCCTGCCCTGCTGCTGGCTTACCAGTCAAATCAGCCACCAAGCCAGGCAGGCACCTCCATGGCATGGCCTTCGGAGCTCAGCCAGGACGCATAGCCCGTCCAGAAGTGTTCACGGGTGAGCAGCTGCCCTGGAACAGGCTGGCCTGCCAAGCCAACAGTGCTGTCACTCAGTAACAGGGACTGAAACGAGGCCCCTCGGACGTAGGCCAAGGCAGAATCACCGCCCGCAGCGAACCCAGGGAGGCTCAGGCTGCCCCCGGCCACCCTCACCTTCAACCAGCTAGCCTCTCGGCGGCAAGGTTCGCTTCCCAAGGTGAATCGTAAAGATGCGAATCGTAAATCTAAGGTCACTTAGTACCTGTCAGAAGGAGCCAGACTTATTAAACCTGTCCCCTAAAGATAGAGCAATCGAAACGAATAGTATTTGGTCCCCTTTCCTCAGCCTGGGTCTCAGAAGGAAATAAATCATTTAGAGATAACACCCCCGACACTTTCTGACCCAAAGCACTGGACAAAGGTGGTGGGCCAGGAGGGGCTGATGGCTGGGGCCTGGGAGAGAGGGAGGCGCAGTGGACATGAGGACATGAGGGGGAAATTCCTCACTCCAGCCCACTCACATCCACGTGCCCAGCCCATCCAACCCAGCACGACCACGGTCACAGATGCGACTCCGCGAGTCCAACTCACCCAGGACAGGAGTGCCAGGGACCTGCCCAGCCAAGAGCCAGCCGTACGACACCCTGTCAGCTGCACCCATCCCAAGAGAGTGCACCTAAGTATTTCCAAACATCACTGACAACTGCCGTGTGGGGTTTTCCACACCAAACAACCTCTGTCTCTGTGGACGCTGACCAGCTGTCTTACGATTCAATTCAGTTGTGACCCTGTTACTCCATTTAGCATGGACTCCACAGATACAGGGCTCAGCCCCACAAGACTGTGCCGCTTCGACACCAGTTGCAAGTCCTGCGCCTCCCATACTTCTGACTGGCTGTCCATGACGACCCCACTTTAGGTCATTGATTTGCTGGAACTGCTCAGAGAACTCAGGGAGATACTTCACTCTGAGCAGCCTTTATAAAGGACACAATGAAGGAAAGAGAGGAACAGTCGGATAAAGAGGTGTGCAGAGTGAGTTCCAGAAGGGTCCTGAGCACAGGAGTTTCTGTCCCTGAGGAGCTGGGGTGCGACCCCTCCTGACACATGGGGGTGCTGACCAATCTGGAAGCTCTCCAAGCCCCAGTCACTTCAGGCATTTTATGGAGGCTTCGTTAGGGAGGCATGATGGAGTCCGTCCTCCGCCCCTGGTGGCTCATCGGTCTCCAGCCTCTCTCTCCTCCTGGAGGTTGGCGGGGGGTGGGTGGGGGGTTGAAAGTTTCCTACCCTCTAATCATGCTCTGGTCTTTCAGGTGACCATTTTCCATCCCTAATTATACAGAGGCCACCAGCTGCCTATTATCTCATTATCATACAAAAGACACTCTTATCACTCTGGAAATTCCAAAGGCTGTGTGCCAGGGGCTATGTGCCAGGATCTGCGTCAGACGCAACCTGACAACAGCTGGGTCCAGGATGGACTCTGCGCGTCACTGCAGTGAGGAACCACAGGGCGCGGGTGCATGGCGGGCTGTACCACCCAGGTTGTGTGAGCACACTCTATGGTGTTTACACAACTCCGAAGCCACCTCAGAATGTGTCCCTGTCAGTAAGTGGCACAGTTGTATTTGTTTTTTATTGTATCACTGCCCCAGATTCATGAAACACATCTGGATAAGGAGTGGGGGCTGGGTGGGACAGGGGTTGGCAGGGGCAAGGCAGGAGGACTGGGGGCATGTCTCCTTCTCTGGGCGTGGGGAGAGGAGACATCTGTGGGTTTATTTCCTTCCTGAGTGCCTCAGAACTGCGCAGGAGGTTTGCCTCATCTAAACTATGCGGACGAGCAAGAAGGAACTGAAACACAAGAGATATTGCTCAGGATTATTCTGCACCAGCTCGTGGACTGAACCTTCCAGCTGGCTGCCTATCTGTGGTTCCTGCTTTTGCAATAAACACAGACAGGCTTAGCATTTATTCCTATTAAATATCATCATCCCGTCTGTCCCTCTTACACAAGTGACCACAGCAGCATGTGTAAGAAAGTACAAGGTAGTAGAAAATTGAGAATTACCGAACTATCCAACTAGAGGGATGGCAGAGTGAATCTTGGTACATCCATGGAATACTGTGTTTGTTAAAAAATACAAGGTGGCTTTATATAATGACACAGAGGAAGATACATTTTTAAGTGAAAAAAGAAAGTTGCAGAAAGCACGTACACTTATCCCCTCGTTCCATGCAGAAGAGTATGTCCAGATGACTGCAGTTCAGAGGATGTGGATGTGCACCAATCTGCTAATGACAGGGGATTAAGGGTGGGTCCAGAGAATGACCCCTTTCCCACCAGCCCCCAGAGTCCTCCGACCCTGATTCAGCTCCCTCTCCTGAGCCATTCCCAGCTGTTTCCTACCACAGACTAGAGAAGCTCCAAGGAACACTTCACTGGAGAGGGACCCAAGTTCTTCTGTTACTGGTCTGACTGCAGACAGCCAGCGCCTCCCGTTTGTGTCAGCATGGAGTCACCTCCAGGCACTGACCGGGTGGGCGCGCTCCGGATGTTCGTGCCCAGTTGCCCGCTTGGCTGCCCTCAGACTCAACAGTCCAAATCTGCCCTTTTCCAGTGCTGGGCAGGTAACACCACTGGCCACCCAGGTCAGGATCCTGGGGCTGGAGCATGACCATCATTGCTTTCTTCTGAGCTTTTCCCACGTGCCCAGGCACGCTGGCACCCCTCCCAGCTCTTCAGTGGATGCTGCAGTGGAAGTAAGGAGAAGTCAAGTAACCTGCTCAAGGTCACAGAGTAAGTAAGAGACAGAGAAGAGGTGAAGGCCCAACCATCTCGGTCCTGAGTCTGCCTGTTAAAGCCCACGACAGGCATTCAGTGTGAACACACTCCCCCAGGTGCCCTGATCTGCTCCTCCAGGCTGCTGGACTCTAAATATTTCTTAAATGTCACCTGGATCTCAGAGGCTGATTGGTCTCCCTGCATCTGGTATCAACTACATTTTTTCAATGTCTATTCTTACTTACTTGTTACTCTTAGAAAATCTCATTTTGACTGGACTTGGACAGAGGTAGAAGCTCTTGGAGACAGCAGCCTCTGCCTCCTGGCAATCCATTCCTGGTATTTTCCTTTGGCCTCCTTCATTCTCTTAGGCAAAACTTTAGCATCTTCTGTGGCCTCTTCCTTATTTTTCTTTGTACACTGTTTCTTCAGAGCAATACACTTGATGTTTGTGCTGCCAGATGTGTGGAGTGACAAAACACTGAATCTTGGGTGCTTTGGTCCTGGGTTTGTGACCATCTTTGTTTAGGGGCTTTCTCACCGCATATTGGCGGGCGCCGTCTTCTTTAGAGAGACTGGAAAATTTGTGGATTCTGCTAGCTCTTTTGGACTCCAGGTAACGAGGCACAGCGACACCAGGAATACATTTCCCACTTTTTTTTACAATGACCAGGTTGAAAACACTGAGATTGGTGTCCATAGTGCACCCCGAACAGATGTGCGTTCTCTCTCCTGTGCCCCTGGGTCATTGACAGGAATGCCCCTTGCTCAGCAGCAGGTGGCCATGGCCACGTGTGAAGTCACGCTGCTTCATGGGGACACCTTGTTTGTCATTCCCACCACTGATTTGAACCACATAACCCTTTTGTTCTTCACCCAGAGCATCAGCAGCAACTTCCATGGCCACACACTTCTCATAAAAGGTACAACATTTGCGTCCACCTGTCGTGGATTTCGTCCCGCAAAATCCGTGGGGGGGGGGACCGCACCGATCGCATGAATCAAACTCACTCAGAGACACGCTTGGAGAATAGAGTCCGGCAGCCACGGGCCTTTCGCTCCATCTTCGAAAGACCCCGGGCATAGCTCAGCCGGGCTTTTTATTAGAAGCTTTAGGACACATTTACATTGGATTGATTATTCATGGGCTTATGCAGAACAGGGGTTTTCAGATGGGTCATGAGGATATATGGGAAGGGAATAGATAAGGGGTAGGTTTACTCAGTAAGGTAAACATTTAGGGTTACAGAGCATTAGGATGTAAATTCAGGTCCGGTGGCAGACAGGACCGGGGTAGTACACTAAACAGGAGACAAATAAATTGAGGGTAAGCTAACTAGGGCTGTTAACTTTTAGGACCATAAAACATTGAGACAGAGAAGAATTTCATGGATTCATTAACTTAAGTCTATTGACTCTGGGAGGGAGAGACTCAGCAAGTCAGAGAATTTTTTAAGATACATTTTTGCCAAATTCCCATTAGAGGATTCTTTTTCTACAGACATGAATCATGCCGGCCCACACGGGAATATTTCTTCACGCGGAGCCAAGCTCAAAACGCGTACATTCCCGGGACTTACCTTTTTTCATGCGAGTGAAAAGAGTTCCTGCCACATCCGTCATCCACTTTGGTGAGTTTCTGGCAGCCAGTGGCTGGGAAGCCATGCTCAGCCTCATCCTGAAGCAGCCCACCACCTCTGAGGTGCCGCAAAAAAGAGCTGGTCTCGAATTCCAGCCAAGATGGCATACGTAGACACACTGTGCCTCCTTGCACAACCAAAAGAGGAAAAACGATTTAAAAAACAAAAACAGCCAGAACTGACAGAAAATCGAACTGAGTGGAAGTCCGACAACCAAGGAGTTAAAGAAGACATATTCATCTAGACTGGTAAGCAGATGGAGCCGGGTGGAGAGCATGCAGGGAGATGGCGGTTCATGGAGCAGCACTGGCAACGCTCCAGCTGCCCAGAGAGGCCCGCGGCAGGCGCGCCTGGCCAAAACTCGGCTGGTGCACTTGGAGAAACCCATGGCTGGCCGACCCGGACCCAGCAAGGCCAAGACTGGTGGACCGGGCGGCCCCTCATTTGCGTGCAGATAAACCAGGAGAAAAAGCTGGGGAGCCAAGCAGACCTCGCAACCCACCATCGCAGGGAAATAAAGCCTCAAACCACCGACTGAAAACACCTGTGGGGGTTGAGGCAGCGGCGGTGGGAGGAACTCTCAGCCTCACAGGAGAGTTCATTGGGGAGACCCACAGGGACTTGGAACTGTGCAGGCCTGTCCACTCACCCTGGAGCCAGCACAGAAGGACCCAACTTGCTTGTGGGTAGCCAGCGGGGGGAGGGGAAGTGCAGAGAGCTGAGCAAGCACCATTGTTCTCTCAGGCCCCGCCCCCACAGGCAGAGTCACAACACAACCATGTGGGTTACCCCGCCCTGGTGAACACCTAAGACTCCGCCCCTTAAAGTAACAGGTGCACCAAGAAAAAAAATGGCCCAAATGAAAGAACAGATCAAAGCTCCGGAGAAAATACAACTAAGTGACGAAGAGCTAGCCAACGTATCAGATGCACAGTTCAAAACACTGGTAATCAGGATTGGAAGAAAGATGGTCACAATTAGTTGAACAAATGAAGGATACAATAAAGAAAATGAGGGGAAATGTGCAGGGAACCAATAGAGGTGAGAAGGAAACTGGGACTCAAATCAATGGAGTGGACCAGCAGAAAGAAAAAACATCCAACCAGAAAAGAAT
>PVJI01008920.1:0-20013 GCA_004026765.1 Micronycteris hirsuta
GGGGGAGGGGCTGTGATGAGGAGGGATGAGGGAGGAGGAGCCCAACAGCTCAGTTCAGGACACACTAATTGAGCAGCAGGGAAGGCTAAAGGAAGGCCTCTGTGGGTACCTGAACAGGCCACACCCCTGGATGGGGCAGAAGGTACAATCCTAGTTCAAGTTCCTCCTGTAGAGGACATAAAACCCGAAGAGAGTGGGTGAGATCACGGGAGATGACAGATGGGAAGAGTCCACAGTGGAACCCTGGGGAGGCACGTTTAGGTTCAACATGTAGGATCCTATCAACGGGTCAAGAACTTGGGGTTGTGCTGCAAACACCGCTTTATCTTCTGAAGAAGAACGAAGAGAAGTCAAGAGTCGTGCCAGTCCCTGAGGGGCCTCTGAGATCCCCTCCACCGCCTAAAGAAAGTTTCCCTAAAGATTAAGTCATTTTGGTCTGCAATTATATCTTTGAGTATGTTGCTGAAAGATTAACAGGATTTTCTTCATGTTCTGACTCTCAGGATCTGCCTTTAACTGATATAAATGGTTTTAGAAAAGCACATTTTGCTGCCATTACTAATCAGAGAAAGGCATAGTTAAAAAAAAAAAAAAAAAACCAAAACCCAAAAAAGAAACAAAAACAAAAAATTTCCAGAGACACTGTACCTAATCAATTAGTATTTACACAGCCATTTTTAAAAGCTAAAATAATGTATTATTCATACGTTGCCAATGCTTAAACTTTGCACATTCTAACAAACAGACCCCAAAAAGGCTTATCGGAAATACACCCAAAGAGCCAGCCAAGCTTCCCAGAGAGGGCTCCGTTCTAGTAAGAGCAGAAGTCAGCTTTCATGTGCTCTCATCACCCAGGCCCACCGGCAGCCCTCCTTTCCCCGCAAAGCAGGAGGTCACTGCTGATATCTCAGAACACCCAGGAGGAAAACGGGGATGGGGAGGAAATAGGGAAGACAGTTTTTCAAATATTGCTCTTCTGGCTTTTGACCAAATACGATTATACAGCATTAGCAGAAGATGAAATCAAGATACTATAAACAAAAGCTTCAATGAGGACAATTACCCTGAAAGCTTTCCCAAACTTGTGCCTGAGCTCATAGGCCAGCCAGTCTAGAACCCTCCACCCCAGAATGCAGGGTGGCCCGCTCCTGGCCTGCCCTGGCCAGCCCGGAGGGTGAGACCGACAGCTTCTTCACTACCTAGATTCCCTCCAGTGACAGACATCAGTACCACCTACACTTTCCTTGGGACATACCGAGACTCTGTTCTACGGTCAAATCTATTTCTCGAGTCCCCGGGGGGCGGCTGTTCCCTTGTGTAGGTTCTCTAGGTGACAATGCATTCATTTTGCGGAGTTCCTAAGTGTTCACCCTACTGACTTCAAATCCATCTTAATATCATTAAGAGTTGTCATTATAGGGTAGTAATTAAAATGAAAATCAGAAAAGTATTGGAAAACGTGTAAGGAGATACTAATAACTTCATAAATGTAGGGTTAAGGATAAATGTCATTAAAATAGCAGGGCAGATCCAGTATTGAGTTATAATCCAAAGTATAAAATAAATATACATGAGTCTACAGCAATATAAATAAATGATCGAATAAATAAATAAGTGAAGGAAAACAGACAAATCCCCCATACAAAAGGAATCTAAATAGTTGATGCAGGTGGAGCTTAATTCCATTAATAACTTGCCTCCAGAGAGTGCAGCCTGGAAAGAGGTGGAGAAACAGGAACTTTACAGAAGAAAAACCTGACAAATAACACCAGCCAAGTGACCAAGGTCAACATCAAAGTGATATGTCACATTGATAGTAGGTATGTGATATGTGATGAGAATGTCAATTTACATCTGTGGTCTTCCTTGCCCAACCTAGAACGCCAACCGACCTCCAAGGAAAGCATGAGACAACCCCAAACTGAGGGACATTTTACAAAGGACCCGACAAGCCCTCCCCAAAACTGTCAGAATTGCAAAAACAAGCCTGACAAACTGTACAACCGAGAGGATCCTCAGGGGACATAACAACTAAAAGTAAGGTGGCATCCAAGATAGACTCCTTGGACAGAAAAGGGACATTAGGGAAAAACCATGGAAACCCAATAAAGTGCGGGGTTTGGTTCACAGTCATGTATCAATGTTGGCACCTGAGCTGTGACCAATGGGCCACAGTCACATAAGACGTTAACACTGGGGTGAACTGTGTGCAGAGTATAGGGGTACTTTCTTACCATCTCCACCGTTTTCTGTAAATCTAAATCTACTCAAAAGCAAAAGGTGTATTTTAAAAGTGGCAAAACGTTATATGAGCCTTGGGGGTATTATGCTTTTCATTAAAAAAAGTTTCCCGCCTGCACAGTAAAGGTAAATAAACAGCAAGTACTCAGGAAGTACTCACGAATTCACCCATCCCAGGACATGACATATACAGAGATCCTTCGCTGGAGAGAACTCCAGACGCCACGTGTTCAGAAAATGGACACAAAGAAGGTTTTCTAGTAGCAGCATCCAACCTGTGTCCTGGTCTTGTCTTTATGCATAAGGAAGAAATCTCAATTTTAAAAAAAGCCAAAAGAAAACAAAGAGGCTTGGAAATTAGGTTGAAAGGAAAGCAACTGGGGATAAAATAATAGCAACATACTGAATTTTTTTTATATCAGGAAGATTAAAATACTGTATAAATCAGAGTTGATCAAACTGTGAATCATGATTAAGGAATTTTTTAATCAATCCAGTAGCAGCAACCAGCCCCTTTTTTAATGAAACAGAAAATGTCTGGGGAGAGGGTGCAGTAATACTGGGTACAGAACAGTGTGAGCGCACTCAATGCCACAGAACTATACACCTAAAAATGATTAAAATGGCAAATGTTATATCTTTTACCACAAAAAAAATGAAACAGAATATACCACAGTTAGTAAGGGTAAGCACTATGGTATAAATAAATCAGCAGGCATATACATATTCATACATCCACATACAGGCCTACGGGTAAGTAAGTAATCCTGACGTAAAACGCATCTCTCACCACGAGCCACTGACAGAGGGTGTGGAGGCCCCTCTTCGAATCCCCTGACGCAGGTCTCCCTCACCCCGCACCTTTGCTCTGATAATCTGACACTGTGTCAAGAGAGACCAATGAGGATAAAGTCTACTAATACTTTTAAGTAGGACAGAAAATTAGTGAAAAGAAAAGAAACGAGCTTTATTTAATGAGAAAGGAGAAAACTGCGTTTGCAAACAAGGCCAACAAACTCCAAAGCATGTGCCACAGGGCTTGCGGCAGGTCGGCCACACCCGCCCCCAGAGACGCAGCCCAGGCCTCCTGGCTCCACACGCACATCATCACCTGCCTCCCCGCCAGCTCCGCTGGACGTGTCCCATCAAGCCTGAGATTCCTGGGAGACAACCAACCACACTTCCTGACCTCCCTCCCACAAATCCTTCCGCTTCCCAGTCATCGTCTCCCCAAATGCTCAAGCCAAATGCCAGAAGCCCTCCGTGACTTCTCTCCTCCCTCTCCACCACGGAGTCAGTAATGGATCTGTTCCATCCCCCGAAATTCATCTCAGGACGTGGCACACCCCTCCATCCCCACTGTGGCCAGCCTAGTCCGACATAGCATGCTCATTCCTCCTCGACTTTCCTTGCTCCCATTTACCGAAACAGGATGTGACAAACCCTGAACTCAGCCCGACGTACGAATGTTATCTCTCATTTAAAATTTCATGCTGAGCTTAAATGGTCGCTAGGATTTTAATACTGGCATTTTTAATAAAACTCACAATCACTTTTTAAAATATCTTTAATGGAATCTAAATACCACCACTACAATATCCATCATCATTCACTTTTATCAAATACACAAATAGGCTTTCCTATATTGCTGGATATTCTCTCAAAGAATTTTAACCTATTGTACCTTTGTGTTCAAAGACTTTTGCAACAAACCTATGGGCTTAAACTGAAATTTTAAGGGTTTCAAAATTTTTTCTGTGACCATAAGATCAAAGTGTTAAAATTTTTTCTTCTGGCCCTGGCTGGTGTGGCTCAGTGCATTGAGTAACAGCCTGTGAACCAAAGGGTCGCCAGTTCGATTCCCAGTCGGGGCACATGCCTGGGTTGCAGGCCAGGTCCCCAGTGTGGGGCTCATAGGAGGCAACCACACATTGATGTTTCTCTCCCTCTCTTTCTCCCTCCCTTCCCCCTGTCTAAAAATAAATAAATAAAATCTTTTAAATTTTTTTAAAAATTTTTTCTGAATTGAGTGATTATGATTTATTAGCATGCAATTGATTAAACCAGCATTTTACCCATTTTTAATTTTATTTTTTTACAAAATATTTTATTATTATTTATTATGTTACAAAATATTTTTTATTTTATTTTTGATGGGTAATTAAGCATAAGTCAAATTTTATTGAAAATGCATCCTGTACTGCCCGGCTGGTGTAGCTCAGTGGATTGAGCACGGGCTGGGAACCAAGTGGTCCCGGTTCAATTCCCAGTCAGGGCACAGGCCTGGGTTGCAGGCCAGGTTCCCAGTGAGGGCCATGTGAGAGGCAACCATACATTGTTATTTCTCCCTCTCTTTCTCTCTCCCTTCTCCTCTCTCTAAAAATAAATAAATAAAATCTTTAAAAAAAAAATGCATCCTGTACTGAGATGGATGGAACAGTCTTCTCCCCTCACCCCAAATAATTTATGTGAATATTACTTACTGCAAGAACGAGATGCATTAGTTAGCATCAATTTCATCTTATTTTCCTTGTCTTTTTTGTTTAATATGAGCACTGAAAAAGCTTATTTGCATAAACAGACATTGGAAGGAGCTCAGCAATAGCACCATCTCTATGTACTCTGAACTCCCTCAGTGTTTTATCCAAAAATCAGAGAACTATCGTTAAAAATAGCTTTTGATGACCTAGCAACTGCCACTTTGATTGGGCCCTCCTTTCATTTTGATGAACGTCAATATTTGTAAACCACCAGAGAGTTACAAATGCATGTGGCATCCAGCCAGAGTGAATCGCCTGCTCCTAACCAGTACCGCCCAAGAGGAAGCGCAGGACAGCACTGGATCAGCCAGGTAAGAGGTCTGCCTTTCTTTGTAAAGTGGAGAAAGATGACGTGCAACCTCGGACGAATCAATCCTATGGCACAATGTAGGTGCTGAGGATCCAGAATCCGATTCCCTGAAAGTGGTCCCTGTGCCCAGGTGGCACTGAGTCTTCAACTACCTAAGGGATCGACTACCTCCGTCTGACAACCGACTGAGACTGCCTCAGGACAAGAGTATTCTCTTAAAAATGTAGGTGACATCTTTCAATCTGCTAGCCCTTGCTTAAAGGCCTTTAACAACTCATACCACAAACTATATTTTATTTTATTAAAAAAATAAAATTCGAGCTCCTTACCGTGCCCTCTGAGAAGGTCCCACCACAGCTCACTATGACACGAACCACACTGGCCTTCTCTGAGTTCCTGGATTGCTGCCAGGGCTTCCCACCGCAGGGCCTTGGCACCTGCCATCCCCTCGGCACAGAGCATCTCCCTCTGCCTGCTGTGTGGCTGCTCCTGCACACTCTCCCGACCTCAGCGCAAATGTCCCCTCCTAAGAGGGGACTCCTCTGCCCACCCCGTCCGCCTCATAATTCACCACCACAGCAATCTAAATCTTGATAGTTCTTTTTAAAAGCATCATTCTTTTGTTTTGTTTACAGAAATGCCCGACCCCCCCATCTACATGCAACACAGGTCTTGTTTTGTGTCCAGCACCCAGGACAGTGCTTGATGCTCAATGGATGTTTGTGAACCAGGTGGAGGGAGGAAGCATGCCATGGGGAAAATGAACTTGGCGGGGTGTGCGTGTGTGTTTTCACAGCTTTCTGTACGACCTTATTTCCAAACAAAGTCATATTATTAGAGAATACGGACACCCCAAATGCCAACAAGAAAGGAACATTACGGATAATATTAACTACATAAGCACAGACTTCTACAACACTTCAGAGAGCATCCAAAGTGGGCAGGGATACTTAGCAGGTATTTGCTCCCATTTCTTTTCTTACCTCTGTTCTTGAGAATGCTCCTCCATATCCTCTTCAGAATCACCCTATTGAAAAAGAACATGCTTTAACAGTTGTTTCAAAGGAACACAAAATCTCCAAAAGAAAGAGTTCTTCAAACCCCACAGGAGTGATGGACGTGTAATGAACATCTAAAATCATGCCTGACGCACAGCCGGCATTCAGTGAGTATTTACTGAGAAAGAAGGACGCCAGTAATGACACTACGAAGTTGCCAAGTAGTCCCTTAGATATTCATCGTAAGTATTTTTCCTGTTTACAATCACGACCTAAACATGATCTCAAAATTAGTTGACATCACTTCTCTCCAAGAACATTTTTTAACCAGTGTGGTTTAAGTTCAATCACACAAGATAAAGTTTAATAATAGTTAAAATTCCCAAGTGTAGAAAGTGTCCTCTTTCACTCAGAATTCCCTAAATGAACACCTGATATATTTTGACATCAAGGTAAAAAGGCTGATACATGTTACAAATGGCATAAAAATCACACTTGAAAGTGATTCCAAAATCCTCTCCCAGATTCCCCATTGAAAAATACAACCCCATGCATCATCACCAGAAAAGTAAAAAGAAAAGCCTCTGGAAACAGAAATAAGAAGGCAAATCCAACTGAACACTACATTGTAATCTGCCTGATGGACATGACCTTGACTGTCCTTTTTTGAGGCTCGTCACTGTTCTTCAGGCACACTAACCCTTCCTGTTCCTCTAGCTTCTCCCAGACCCAGCTCTCCAGGCAACTCGGCCTCAGTGCCCCCTTCCTCCCGGGCCCTGCCGGTCCTCCTGGGCCGGGGCTCCTTTGCACAGATTCCCGCCGAACGTTAACCCACACCTGTAACCACGGGGCCCAATCCCTATCACCAGCCCCAACTTCTCACTCAATCACACACGTGGATACTCAGTAAATGCCTACCTTTCCTCGGGAGCCAAGACTCCCATGGTTTTGGTCAACACAGCACACAGTGACCACTCCACCACGTGTGGAGGGCGAACTGATTGACCGCTCCAGCCCTACCACCAAATGCCCCCAGGATGTATGCACTTTGTCTCCCCAGAAACAACTAAGACTGGCATCAGGCCTCCCAATATCAGGGGTCCCTGCCAGGTGGCTTCCATTCTAACTGGCCTCTCCTGTCAAAGACACTGTGACACTCCTTGACCCACAGGCAAACCTTAGGGTCATCTTACATTGCTCTCTGCCCCTCACCACAAACTACAATGACCCACCCACTCACCCAAAATACACTTCGGACCTGGCCTCTCTTCTCCATCCCTTCCCCACACTGTCAGCTGCCCAGGCCACCACTGCCACCACAGATGGGGCTTTCTGCTCTAAGACGTGAGCCTCCAATCCATTCCTGGGCGTCGCTGCAAGACCAATCTTCCTCAACGTCAACCACTTCACCACCCACGTAGTGTGGACCCAGCATTCCGAGTCACTGTTATTCTCTGCTCAAGTTCCTGCCATGGCTCCCCACTGCTGGGCAGATTCGTTCCAAACTCCTTCACCTGGAATCCAGCAGCTATCAGTTGACCTCGACACACCCATCACCACCGCCACAATCAGGCTTCAGCAGCGGCTCTGGGCTCCAGGTTAACACATCAGCATAAAAGCACTGAACCTTCAGCCCTGTGAGTGAGGCTCTGGGCTAGGCCCCATCTCAGGTCTGCTAATGCAGATCTCCTCAGTACACTCTGCCCCTCCACTCTCCCCTCAGTGCCTACATTTCAGAGCTGGATAGTTATCTCAGGGTATTACCAGCCTTATCTCTCCAACACCACCAAACTCTTAAAAGGCAGGGACCAAATCCCGTAACCCACCCCCTCCACCAGCAGCAGGGGGCGGGGTGGGCTGAACGGGTGAAGGTAGTCACAAGGTACAGACTCCCAGTTGGAAAAGAAGTCAGTCAGGAGGATATCGTGTACAGCATGGTGACTATGGTTAATAACCCTGTACTGCATATTTGAAAGTTGCTAAGAGTGAATCTTCAAAGTTCTTATCAGAAGAAAAACCATTTTTGTAACTATGTACTATGAGAAATGTTAACTAGACTTATTATGGTGATCATTTTGCAGTAGATACAAATATCAAATCATTCTGTTTTACACCTAAAATTAATATGGTATATGTCAATTATACCACAATAAAAATGTTTTAATAAAGGTATTTTTAAAATATGAGTGGGTATGACCATTTTTGAAAACTTCATTAGGCAAATTTTCCTAAATCAAAACAGAACCTGAAAATCATTTCCGTTAGGCCTAGGAATTTTATCCCCACAATATATTTCTCTGGCCAGACAGTGCATAGTGTAGTGGCCAAAAGCATAGGCTCTGGAACTAACACCTCCTGGGTTCAAATCCCACCACGGCCACTTTCTGAAGGCCTTGGGCAACTTATATGACAACTCAGGGCCTCAGTTTCCTCATCTGCAAAATCAGGTCTTCCTACTTCATATGTGTTAGCACGTTAACAGGAGATAATACTCGTAAAGTGCTTAAACAGTTCCGGTTATTATTCAACCCATGTTAATTATTAGTTTTTATGTTGATAGTTGAGGTAGGTTAAACCAAAAATAAATCTCTATGACAAAAATATTTCCAAACACCTGTTAATGATTTGCTGACTGGAGCGAGATGCCGCTACATAACCCAGGACCCAAGATACTAAAGAATTCTCATCGTCGGTGGCCCATTTCCTGTTTCACTTTCTATCAATTTCCGTTATCTACGCTCAGGTGTAAAGTTTAGGGTAATTTTAACAAGACGTGAGATTTTTAAAGCAGAGAACTTCTGATTCGTCGCTGCAGCCTGGGGCTCTCAGTGGGCCAGACCCCCCTGTGAGGTGTTTGTAGAGGAACAGACGAGAAGGGGACCGGGACCAGGACCAGGACCGGAGAGCAAGGAGCCTGCCACCCCAGACTGGAGCCCTGGGCATCTTCATCAGCCACCCATGTCTGTGTCCCCAACCTAACCAGGGGCATCAGGAGTGAGGCTTCTGCTCTCGGCAAAGTCTAAAGGGATTAAGGGAACAAGTTCTACATTGCCCTTCCAGCTGCTGGGACAGAAACAAAAATGTAATTATTCAACAATAATAGAAAACCGACGCTTAAGGCACTGGGCCTGCCATCTTCAGAACTGAATAACGTACGAACAGGGGAAGTGGAAAACACAGGCAACTGCCTCTCCTCCCCAGGAAGAACTCGTGGACTACTGCCGCATGCCTACTGCCTACAGAGCATTGTGGCCGCTGTGGGGGTCACCAGGCTTAGAAGCCCAAACCCTCTTTAGGGGAACCAAGTTAGAGCAACAAGACAAAACAAAAAACTCAGACGCTCAAGAAACTCAAAGAGGGGAAATGATGATGCCATTGCCAAGTTAGGAAGGACCGTTCCTGAGGCAACAGCATCCATTCTTTCACTCAACAGACCCGTATCCGGCCTGCTCGGCCAAGAGTCAGCATCAGTCAAGGTCAGAATACAGAAGGCCCTCAGGGCCAGAGCAGGTCAAGTGGATGGCAGGGAATCACAGAAGGTTTTTGACCTTGAAGGCAAAGTAAAAAGGTGCACAAGGCAGGGTCTTGCACATGCACAATGACTTCCTGACAGTAAGCTAATGAAAACGGTTGTTTCATTTCTACACCCATCATCACTTTGGCCATGGTGTGATGAAGTATGGTCACGTGAAGCAAAGTCAAAGGAAAGGAAAAATTCTGTAAATCTAAGAATAAAACTACATGTTTTTTTCTTCTTATTATCACCATGGATAGTTTTCCTGTTCCTACACCAAGCTATTAAACAACATAAAAGAGCGTATAGCAAAAAGATATGAATAATACTATTTATCTGTACAACTGGAGGGTACGTAATAACCCTGAGCTATTTGCACTGGTTCAGCCCCTTCGAAGCAGGATGCGCTCCAGGGACCAAATCATCGGGAGGCAGTTGGATATGCCAGAATAACAGGTATCACATAGGGTCCGGCTGTAGTAACACCTGCCAGAGTGTGGTTGCTAGGGTATGTGAATGTCTCACACGGGATGGACAGCAATTTTAACATTTCACCAAAAATGTCATATGGTATCCTCGAGTGTGATATTGTTATGTTACAGAATTACATGCTTATGATTTTGTAATAAAAACGGGTGGACCTTGTATCTTAAGTGCTTACTAAGTTCAAGGCGTTTATTTCTCTGAGATCAGTACCATTGTTACCCCCATTTTGCAGATGAAGAAACTGAGGTCAAAGGTGAAAATGGATGAAGCAGGGAGTCAAGTCCTGGAAGGCTGGGCAGGGGGTCAGGCAGTTTTAAACCATTCCATCATTCTCTTTTGTTTTACTAAGGATACATTACTCAAGTTCTTGATCAGAGAGGCCCATAGGGTTGGGGGTGGGGCAGGGCAGGTCCAATCAACAGAAAACATTTCCAAAATAAATAATTAGTGTTGGCAAATGTTAGTATTTGATTTTTTAATGTCACATCTTCTGATGCCCCTATTTCAATTCTAATTCAAAAATCTTAGCTTCTGAAGCCATCTTTAAGTCTTCCCAAATGAAAAGGTACCCAACCTACAAGTTAACTAAGCAGAAAACCCTCAAACTTAAATAACACCTATAAATATTCTCTTTCCAGCAGACTCCATGACACACATGAGGAACACTTTTCTGAAGGATATTCAAAGTACTTTGAAAAGAATTCGCTAAAAAGAACTTTCTTCAGAATTCTCTGCAGTTTTTACATATATGTAATATATATGTATACTGTACATGTGTATATAGATTAGGTAGATACATATGCATATATATGATATGCAGTTTAGATAGACAGCTATAGATAGACCTGTATCTATCCTCACCCCCACCCCAGCATAGGCAGAGTAAGTGTCTCTAAAAGATACTCATATAGGTAGAGATAAAGTATTTAGGAAATTAGTTTGAATATCAGTTTCACTTTCATTACAGCTATGATTAAAATAGCTTAGTTATAAATGCTTCTATAGTGAACATTCCAGAAAGACAGCTTCAAAGTCTAACATTTTTACCAAAACAAACCATATTATACATATAAACAAGACTAGAAATTAAGAATTTCATAAAATAATGTCTGAGCCTATAACAAAAGCATATCACAGGCCTGACATTTCCATCTCTGAGCAGACTGAATACATCTTCAACTAATGCGGTAATAAATTGGAGTCTGTAATTTACTTTCCTTCAGCATGGACTGGCTTCGAACACTAACCAGTAAGAGATACAGGCTACTATTGAGTACAAATGCACATACACAGAGATAGACACCCCAGCTTCTCCACCCGGCGACTTCGCTCCCCAGGGGCATTTGGCCCTGTCTGGAGACATGTTTTAGCTGTCACAGCTGAGGGGAAGAGAGGGAGTGCCACTGGCGTCTGGTGGGTGGAGGCAGAGATGCTCTGGCTGATTGACATCATACAGGGCCCAGGACAGTCCGCCACCCCCCCCCCCACCAACAAAGAATTCTCCAGCCTCACAAGTCACAAATGCTGCTCCTGAACAGCTCTGATATAGACAAATAGAACTTAATTTTTTTAGTAATAAGAACTTCAAGTGTTAGGTGTAATACTTTCAGAAGGATTATGAACAATGTCTATTCTGTTCATTTTATCTTTCTGTAAGTTCTAAACCTTCAACAATACACATCTGTTATTTATAATCAGGGAACAACTCCATTTGGGAATAAACTTTTAAGGGAAGGGCAGACTATTTGCTTCCCATCCTGCTGGGGCTTTTTCTCAAAGGACTGGTCTTATTCAGCCTGCTGGCCTTAGGGAAGGTCCAGGAAAATTTTCCTCTAAAAAATCACCTCTCCGCCTGGAAGCTGTTATTCATTAGCCCTGGTTAAAATGAATATTCCAAATATCTCAAAACCAGCACTTTAACTGCTTCACATAGGAAGGAGAAAATGGAAATGTAAAACGGCACAGCCTCTCCAGCAAAGTTCTAGCTAGACATCCTGTTTTTCTAAACAGCCACAAGAGACAGCATAGAATCAAGTGCTGCCACCGAGGTGGCAGTAATGAACATCTTAAAAATTACAACCCACAAGCTGAACATTCCCTTAGAATTCAAACCACTTCTCCCCCAGGGGAAAAAATGCATTTGGGGTCACTACTGACAAGGCTGAAAAACCATCAACAATATTATATTTAAATGTGTACAACGGCAGTCAATGAGGATTTCTCCTAAAAGTTAAGCCTTAAAAACACAAGCGCTTTGCAGTACTGTGTCTATAGCGGCAGTAAACCCTATATGATGCCACAGATTCCAATAAAATGCTAGTAATTATTTTTCCAAGTGTAATCATTTTATCGAATTGGGGGCGGGAGCCCAAACAGGAAATTGAAGTTCTTCAGAGGGTGTATTCTAATGCGAATTTAAGGCACTTGGAAAAAATCCAAGATGACAATTCTTTAAAGTCACATCCTCAACCCAAAGCAACTTTATGATAATGGCAAGGACCACTCACTAACACTTCTGAAATCAATATCCTTGGTGTCCTCAGGCACACAGCGCCAGCTCACTAGCAGAACAGGGCACGTGTCCCTCGCCCACCCAAGACCACAGCTGGCCTACGGGCCCGCCCTTCCCCTCCACACAGCAGTCGCTGGCCAAGGCCCTGCTGAGGTGGCCTAGGTCCCACCTCCTGAACTTGGGGCAGGCGTGACTCATGCCCTGTCACATGGCGCAGGAGGAGGCTGAGAAGGCCACCGTTGCCAGGTGTTCGGGCTTGGCCCGACCGTTTATTTGCCTTGCAAAGTGGCCCCAGTGCCTGTGCCACTGAGGGGCCGGTGGCCTCGTGGCCTCCCAGCCTCTCCACGTTCGCACACCCAACCCCCCTCTGTCACCTGGTCGTCCTCACCTGAGTGGGCAAGAGGAGTTCCCCTTCTTCAGCCTGCCACAGCTCCACCACGTTGGGCAAGGGCTCAATCGCTGCACGAACACCAAAAAATACACCGCGTTTTTAATGCACGGAAAAGAAATGCTTCCTATTTCCCTAACATCCCCTATGCACCCGCCTCACCAAAACAAGTCCCCCTTTCCTTCTAGAAGCGAAGCCACCCAAAAAGCCAGCCGAGGATACAAACACAATGGACGGGGTGTATGCCGGCGGCCCCTGTGACAGAGAGGCGAGAGCATGCAGGGTCGCAGAGTCTCGTGCTGGGGGACTGATCGGAAGAGATCACTCTGTGGGCCGCTCTGCGCTCGCGTCCCGCAGCATCTGGGGCGGGCATCTGCAGGATGGGTCCTGGGCAGCCAGGCTCGGGGAACAAAGCTGCAGGAAGCCGGGCCGCGGCGGGGCCCTAGCGCGCCACACAAAGCGGGGGCTGTGCTGGGGGTGCCAGGGGGCCGCTCACAAAGGCTCCGGGGCGCGCGCGGCTAGCGGTCCGCGCCGCGGTCCCCGAGCCCCGAGACGTCCCAGCTTTCAGTTTGCATGGGGGCGGGGGGCGCGGGAGGGGACGCTGCGGTTAGAATATGTTATCAGCCGAGAATTGCAATCGCTTTCCTTCCTCCTCCTGCCCCTTTCCCTTTCCTCCCCTTGCCCTGTAATAGATTTCAGCAGTTCCCTAAAAGAAAGGGGTGGGGGGCAGGGTGAAGAGGGAAAGCCAGCGGAGCGGCAAGAGGCTGACCTTGTCCCTGCGCCCCTCCCGGGCGACAGCAGGGCAGGAGGACCTGGAAGACGCCTACCAGGAGGTTCACTGCCGCAGCGGTGCGGCTGTAGCAGCCCGGCTGCGGGCGTCGGAGCCCCGCCATGCTGCTGCTCACGCTCCTCTCGGTGCTCGCCGCTTTCCCCGCTCGCTCGCTGGCGCCGGGGCTGCCTCGCCCGGGCCCGCCCCCGCCGCCCGCCGGGGCCCGCCCCGCTGCCCCCGCCCCGCCCCCGCTGCAGCTGCTGCTGCAGCAGCTCCAGCCCCGGGCGCGCCGCTCGCCCTGCGCGCGTGTGTGCCACAGATAGGGGGGCTGGGGGAGGGGGACGGAACGCCGCGGGGTGCGGGGAACGTGGACAATGAGAACGCCTCAGCTGCTGGCGCCCCACCCCTGCACGGAGTACGGGGCTGCGAGTCTGCTCAAATCTACCGGGTGCAAGCAATTTATGCAGCTGTGACTTAGAGCTGTCGGGAGCGACTACCAAGCCTCTGTCGCCAAGTGTGATTTCCACAACTTTCGGAGGGGGATGGCGGTCCGCTTTGTTTGGGCACAGGGGCCACAGTCGGGTTGTTACCCATCTGCGAGGGAGCGGAGGTGGGTGGTGGGAGTGAGGAGTCGCCCAGCGAGAGGCCTGAGACAGGATATTAGTGGAAATAATGCAGTGGTTGTCAGGAAACGCGAGTGCAGCCACATGGCTACTGCCAGTTCTGCAGCGAGGATATCCGGTGGCTACAAAGTCTGTAATTTAGAATAAAAAGAGCTCTCCAAGACCGGAGAGGCTGACCTCAGCGCCGCGTGGCGGTGGTGCCCCGGCGCCCTCCGTGGAGACGGTCCAGGTTGTGACAGGTGGGGAAGCCTCTTCCTAGGGGATTTCTAGCTTCAAAGATCTTGCCAATTTTCCCCTTCGGATTCTTATTGCAAAATTCAGCCAGCCTCTTCTGAAATATGGTGGGGGTCGAGGACGTGGTAAGTTTATTGTTTCTAATATTAACAGGATAACAGAAGCAATACTTGGATATCTATTTACGAGCCCCATTTTTGATGCTTAGAACCGAAAACTACGTCCTAGATCTGAGTTAAAAGAGCTTAAATTAATATCATGCAAGGGTTTATTCAGGAATCGATTTGCATCACCTGGAAGTACTGGCAATCTTCAGTTTTGTTTTGTTTTTCATTAACTTGCTGTTTCCAGAGTAGCTTGTATAAAATCCAGAGACTATGAGCAGTGTAAAGAGGGGGAAGTGACGGGGGCACACCTGTCTGCTCACATTGATCCTCTACTTAATTGCTTCTGGTGCCTTACAGTCTAGACAATGGAAGAGCGGTGGTCGAATAGCAGGACAGATGCCGGAGGACTAAATCAATTACGAATCCTCTCTCTCCTAAGGACATACCACAGTACTGCAAGCCCAGTCTCAAGCTTCGTCTGAACAAAACTCTAAATAAGGTTAAATCGCCTAATTGCTTGACCAGAACTTAATATTTAAGAAGATTAGCAGAAATATAAGTCCTCGGTGTGGGAAAAAAAAAAAAGTCACTGCATTATCCAACCTGCACACTTTCAGTATTCTCTGTTTCTTGCCTTTTCCCTATGTTCCCTGCCAGCCTGTTAATTTTCTTAGCAAGGGTCTCCAGTCTCTTTCTTCTCTTCCTGTCACTTCTCTAGGTTTGTGTTTGCCCTTGGGCTCTGAAGGTTCTCCATGGTGTTGGGGGGGGGGGGTCTTATAACAAGAATACTTGAACAGCCCAGTAAGGCAGTGGCCGCACCTTCAAAGTTGTCTTTAAATGAAAGTTCTCTCATTGGCCTCATTATTTACATTATGTATTTCGAAGTCCTCTTATGACTATACTACTTAAAAGGAGAGCAAGCAAAACATTGATAGCCTAGTAGGTATAAAAAGTCATGGCACAAAACTTTTTTTACTAACTTTAAACAGTTTTAATTTTTTAGTACAAGTCTTTCCCACACCAACCAGTATCACAGAATCTATGGAAATGACTTAAAGACAGAGAAAAATAGCTGTGGACCATGTATAAATACAGCTCTATTTTGTATAGATACAAATACAGCTTTTAAGAAAGCCAGCTTGATTTTTCAAGTTGTGGTCTTGTGGACTTTACAAAGTGGGTAATGCTATTTGACTGATGTTCAAAAAGCCAGAAACATGTATCTGCAGTGCCAAGGGGTTGGAGAGGGATACAGGATTACACAGCTGTCTTCTTAGATAAATCTGACCTACTGAGCCTTCTCTGGAGGTATCATTCATGCTGACTCATGAACAACAGGAAAGTTAGGGCCCATTAAGTAGCATCCCTGTTTTAAAGTAAACTTGTTCTCCAAAGAAGACTCCTGTGTCATTTGTTCTTTATTTCCATTATTTCCCTGTAGAGGGTCGATATTTTGTTGTCATGAATATTAGAGCTGGAAAAATTTTGACTATTAAATAATGGCCCCAATGCCTCACTTGGGAAAGATGAGAAATATCAAGATATAGTGGCAGAGTTATGGAAAAGTATATGTGAAATAATGGTAAATGAAAAAAAATTAATGTAAACATGGATGAACTCTATATTTAAATTATATACACAAGAGTAAAGCAAGGAAGAGGCACTAGAGTATACCAATTTTAAAGTAGGTTCTTATAAGTTTAAATGTTTAAAAAAAAAAAACACACCTAAAACTGACTGTCTACACTCATTTTGAAATATAAAAGATGTTGACCATGCCTATGACTTACTTTACCCTTGTTCTTTTTTCTCTTAAAGATTGTATTTATTTTATTTTTAGAGGGGAAGGGAGGAAGACAGAGAAAGAGAGAAACATCAATGTGTGGTTGCCTCTCACATGCCCCCTACTGGGGACCTGGCCCAAAACCCAGGCATGTGCCCTGACTGGGAATTGAACCAGGGACCTTTTGGTTCACAGGCCAGCGCTCAATCCACTGAGCCACACCAGCCAGGACTGTTCTTTTTTTCTTAATGAGTACAGATGAAAACCAAGCAATTCTGTAAATGTGAGTTACATCTTAACACATCCTACATAAAATTGACAGTGAAGTGTCAAGCTCAAATCACCTATTTCTAACCCAGAGAAGATTCAACATACCAGGTCACAAGTGGTTGATTAAATGAGATAATGTATGGTAAGCATCTGACGTAGGTGCTCAATAAACGCTAGTGTTACAGAACAGACCTGGGAGGGTGGGGTGGTAACTGATATACTATTACCAAGAGGACCCCCTTTTTCTCCGGGGGTTCTCCCCCCGGTACTAGGTTTGCTTTGCCCGCCACCAAGGGAAAGATGCCTCTCACTGCCAGAGATTGGTGAAAAGGAAAGGAATTATTTATTTAAAAGTTATACAGACTTAGAGTAGTGACTTAATGTCTTCATTAAAATACTAACGTCCTTTAGAATACCCACAGACGCACACAGTCCTTCTCCCTCTGCCCAGTCCAGGGTACCGTATCTCAGGAAAAGAGGTGGAAGTCCATGATTCAGGCTCCCGGCACCATCAGCTGTGTCACCACCTCAATCTCCAGTTAATTCAAAGCCATGTAGCACCTTCTCATGACCCACGAGCAAGAGTCCTTTCACCCTTTTTCTTCCAGACAATGTCTCTCCTGCTTCCTAAGCTGTGTGGCAAAAGGGAGCACCCCGCCAAAGCGCGGTTCCCCGCTTTTGCATGGCTGCCACACCTGGGTTTTAATCTCAGCACCAGTCTTCCTCTGCAGCCCCATTTCCGACTCCTCCCACAATCAGTCACACCTGCCAGCATTCCTGTATCCTTCCAGCTTTACTGGGCTGCCATAGTAAGTCCAGGCAGGTGTGGTCCCATGGCATGGAGCCAATCATCTCCAAGCTTCCTGCAGGTGCTGTAACCAGGGGAAGTTGCCTTCTAGTTACATCTTGGGTGGAAGTCACTTCCATCCCCCTGGCTCAAAGCATGGCCACAACCATTCAACATATCCATGAAACCAGTTAAAAGTTATAGAAATATTAAATGACCATGCCAGAGGTTAGCTGCAAAGCTGTTGCTATACAAAACAGCTCAATGGCCCTGCTCCATGTGTCCCATCCCCCAGCTCAGACTTGTGGGGGTGAGGACATCCTATGTATATATATGTATTTCTAATATTTCCTGGACACCCTGAGTTCTGGACCCTGTTACAAATCCCTATTTGGGGTCCCCCTCTTGGCTGCACCCTGTTACACTAGTAATGAAATTATCACATATTCACATTGTGGGGCCATGCCAGACTTTGCATTAACATGGTAAGTTTGATGCTGATAATTATTATTTGAATTTCCTTATTATCATTCATTATCATGTCATTTATCACTCAGACAGGCTGGAAATGGAAATGGTTAATAAACATGTACATGTCACAGCTGTTTGCTGGCATATCCCTCCATTTTGAGCCTCACCCCAATTGTGACAACAAAACCTTGTATTTTGTCAAACCACCCCGCCTTGGTGCTGGGATCCAAGTCTTACCCTTGCCCAGAGGGGATGGTCTTGCAGCCCAATAGAAACCTAATGGTTAAGGTCAGGAACTCTTGAGATGCAAACTGCCTTCTTGACTCAGGGGACCCTTCTTTCTTGAACTTTATTCCATTTCATCTCATCTCAGAAAGCCTCAATTAGGTGCATTCAATAGGACTCTCTTCTTTCTCAAACTAGCATATTGTGTGAAACAATTGTCCTTTTCTGCCCTGGTTGGTGTGGTTCAGTGGATTGAGTGCTGCCCCGTGAACGAAAGGGTCCCCAGATTAGAGCACATGCCTGGGTTGTGGGCCAGGTCCCCAGGAGGGGGGGTGTGAGAGGCAACCACACACTGATGTTTCCCTTTCTTCCTCCCTTCCCCTCTGTCTAAAAAGAAATAAATATTTTTTAAAAATTGTCCTTTTCCACTATGGAAACATCAAGCAATTTGGGGACCATCATTATTCACAGTTAAAAATAGTCAACTTTGTTTTTTTCAAAACTCAAATAACTGTACATTGAAAAGGTTTAATGTTACCATGTATCAATTAAAATTAAGTTGTTTAAACTAAATTTTTTTAAGAACTTTTAAAAATTTAAAGATAAGATTTTTTTTAAAGGGAGGCTACAATGTGACATATACAGGATACCTCAAGTCCTGCTAAATGTCCAAACATGAGTAAATGAGTGACGTGAATAGCCACCTTCTCGTTTTCCCTTGCAACTTGGCATGGCTATTTGGCCTAGTTCTGGTCAAAGAGATATAAGCAGACTTTGACTAACATGATTTCAAAGAAAACTATTGTTTTCCTAATGAAAAAGAATAGATTTGGCTAGGACAGGTCTTTTCTGTGTCCTTCTTTCTGCTGGAATACAGATGCAATGGCCAGAGATTTGCAGCCATCAGGCAGGTCTGAGGGAAAAGGCTCTACATTGAGAATAAGTCTGGATTCCTGATGGAATTACGGAAGTGCTAGATTGACTTTAGATAGCTTGTTTTGTCAGCAAAAGCAAGCCTTCCTTACCACAGTCAGGTTTTCTGGTTTCCACATAGCCAAAAACAATCCCAAGTGAAAGTAAGAAAGAAGTCAACCAAAACAACAATGAAATTAAACAATCATCCTTAACAAAAACCGGCCTCAAAGATATTAACACTTATAACACATATAACAAGGGAAAAGTGGCAAACTAGTACTTGGTTTATCTACAAGTGCAAATAACAACTATTGCTCATGTTATATAAAATTAGCCAAATAGGTAAAAGCAACGAAAGTAAATACTGAGGAGGCAGCTGCAGAGAAACAGTGCTTATCACTTAGCAAATTCCTTAATTCTTCAAAGGACAGCGCTATCACCAGGGCCATCACCTTCAGGCTGTGCAGCAGCACTTCTGGCATAGGTGACACACAGCTCTGGGTACCACCCATGGGCTTTCCCCCTATCTTCTCAATTTGCTTTGCAGCCTCTTCCTCCTACTCCCATCCTCCAAAAGTAAGAGCACCGCAGGGCTTGGTCCTGGCCACTTGGCCGCTCTACACGTTCCCTCTCTGAATGAACTCATCCAAACCCATGGCTTCAAACAGCAATAGTATCTGTAAGCTGGTGAGTTCCAAGTGAACATTTTAGCCTTGACCTGAAGTTCCACACTCCTAGATCCAACTGCCTACTTGCCATCTCCACTTGAATATCTATTAAGAATCTCAAACCTAGCATATCCAAAACTCTTGACTCCACCTGTCCAAACCTGCACATCCC
>PVJI01008920.1:20113-68464 GCA_004026765.1 Micronycteris hirsuta
TGCAACCCAGGCATGTGCCCTGACTGGGAATCGAACCGGGACCGTCTGGTTCCCAGCCCGCGCTCAATCCACTGAGCTACACCAGCCAGGGCTATTTTTTTCCCATGTTTTAATTCCACTTATTTTAGGGTGCTCACAGGAAGGTTACCAAAAAAAGTCTGTGAAAGCTCAAGCTATAGTCATGAAAAATGAGTCACTGTTACATGGAGCTGCACAACAAGCCTTACCTGTACACGCTCCCAGGGGACAAATTAAGGTCAATGTGAAATCTCGTAAAGCCTCAGTTTTTCTTTCAAGTCTCCATACTTTCGGACCTGCAATCCTTGACCTTGTGCTGACTATTGAACACCTTCACGTATAGTCTGTCTGGGAGAGCTCTCTGTGCAAACCTTTAAGGTAGTGACTGCACTAACTTACTGGTTTGTACTTAGTAAAATTTCCTACTTGGGAATGCAAAATGCAGACTAAGGAGTAGAATTTATTTTTTTCTTCCTTGCTGGCTTGATTTCTTACTTGCTTTTGGAAAAGGTACAGAAGTAGACTTCAGAAGGTTGGCAAGGATTGCAATTCTGTAAATTAAGTCAATTTCTTGGTAAATGATCTTGGAAAAACTGTTTTTTTAAGGTCCCACTCAAGCTATAAAGCAAGGCCTAGCCTTAGTCTGGGAAACAGAAATCATAAGTACTTTTTCGGCTCCATGAAACAGTCTGGGGTGATTCCACTGTAATTCAGCTTCCTCTTCGAGAAACAGTGACAGACAACTCTCATACTAGTGCTTATGACATGCCAAGCCCTGTCCTAAGTGCTACAAATATAGGAAGTCATTTAATCCTTCCAACAGCCCTATCGGGTATAGGTACTATTTTTATCCCTATTTTACAGATGGAAAAGTTGAGGCACAGATAGCTAAGCAATAACTTCCTGAGGCAAAAACCAGTAAGGCTCAGAGCTGGGATTCAAACCCAGGCTTTGACCACCAGGGTGATACCGCCTTTCCAACCTCAAATGAATGGAAGAGTAATGCTGACCAGTGTTGTGACAGCGACCATTAGAAATGTACGCACAGCACGCTGAGATTAGGAACACTGGGATAAAAGCCATCATGGTACCAAGAGCTCACTGTTTTCAAGAGGGTGTCGGTACTGCCTCAGCAGAGCCTGGTCCCTGAATGTGGCATGGGTCCAGAAACAACGGCATGCCCCACAGTAGAAATGGGTTTGTCTAAGGGAGGCAACTGTGTTATATGATATGAATCGAGTCACCAAACTAATACTATATGTCGATTTCCCTAATAAGGATCCTAATACTAGGATTTCGATGACACGTATCTGACTTACCCATCTAACACTCTAAATGCTGTTTTTGGAAAATATGTTTCACGAGCTTGAACAAAGCACTTCGCCTCCCTGGGCCTTTGTTCTTGCCTATAAAATAAAACCATAAAATGAGATGACCGCTAAGGTCCTTTCCATGTCTCACCTTGAATGATTTTGTGTCCAGACCTGATGGCTTGAAAGCAGGAAGCCTGAACTTTTTTTGTTCATTTCTTACTACTTCAGAATCCACCGAGTAAAGCAACTTTGCAGCTTCCTGAACCGGCGTGCTTTCAGATTACAGCTGTGTTAAGTTTGGCACTTGAAGTTCAAATAAAAAACTGCCTGGTCAGCAGCAGGGAGCCAGATGTTATAGAGAAGAAGTGATAACGGGGAATGTGTTCTTTCCTCAGGTGAGACCTGGGTTGCCAGCCTGGGGCCCCTTGGCCAAGTGCAAGGTTGGTAGAATCTCATGTCCAATCTGAGGGCCTCGGGCAAGTTACGCAACCTCTCTGTGCCTAAGTTTCTCACCTAGTGGAGGTAATAGTAGTTTCCCTCATAAGTTGTGGCAGATAGTAAATGCCACCTGGCATGTAGTAAATTCTTTGTAACGGTGTTTGTTACAGTTGTTGTTTCCTGTATTAAGAAAAACAACATGAGGAGCTGAAGAAGGCAACTCTGAGTGTGTAGGAGCACGGCGGGCAGACGGCACGGGGGAGGGCCCGCACAACGCTTCCACCCTGTCGATTCATGCCAGGCCAAAGGGAGACTAATGTCCCCACCTTGTGAAGATGCCCCCATTTCAGTTCTTCCATTTAGACACATTCCAACACCAGGCTCCTGGGGCCAGGTCGGGCTTCCTTACTTTTCCTCCAACTGCAAAATAAAGCAGACCACCAATTGAGAAAGGCACATCTCTGGGGAGATCTGGTCTCTTTCTCCTCCTATCATCTCCCTCCCGCTTCTAGGAGGAGCCATAAAGGGGCAAACACTTCATAGATGGAGGCTCAGTAACTTCCCTAGCTCACAGAGCTCAGTGGTGGAGCCAGAATTCAGCCCTGGGCAGTCTGGCTCCACAGGGTGCGCTTGCGGGTGGGTGATCAGGATGTTTTGCTGCAAAACAGACTGCAGCATGTGTGTGTGTGAGAGAGAGAGTGTACAAACCATGACATCTGACTCCGTGGCATGCCAAAAAATATCAGCCTGCTATATACCTCTCTCAGGAAGGAAGCTGCAGGCACGTGATCAAGGGGGGCCTCCACCAGCAGTCCATTAGTTACATGAAACTTACATGGTCCTGGTCCCCTGGCCACAGCAGCCATGCAGGGCAGCTGGTCCTATTGCTCAGGAAGAGAAACCAGGCAGGAGGCAAAGCGGAGGCATGGAACACAACCTGAAGTGAAGCAGCAGCCAACAACAGCAGGGAAATAACAGCAGGAGCATCCCAAACTGGAGCCGGGCAATGAGGCCCCAGGACTCCACGCCATTAGGGGCGGGGGTGCAAAGGGGCAGAATCACAGATAGCAACTCAGGTGTGTGACCCTCCGCAGAGGGCGCTGCTACTGCAGCCAGGGAGCTGTAAGGAAAGCCTCCAACATCCGACAGAGCTCTTCTGAGACGTCTGGATTCCCAGCAAGTAGTGAGAGGTGCAAAACGGAGGAGAAAGAGCACTGTGTGATACTCGGGAGTCCTGGGTGCCTCCTAGCCGGCTGTGTGGCCTCCGTTGCCTCCCTGGGGCCCCATTTCCTCTGTGAGCACATTAAACTGGAAGTTGTGGGTAAATGACTTGGAGAGTGGAAGTTTGCTAAATTGGTTAGAGACGCCGGTAACCACCTGTGTGTGAGGAAAGAGGTATCTAGATGAGAGTAGTGGCAGTAACTTTGCTGGAGAGCAATGAAGCCGTGCCCCCAACCACCATGGGTAGGCAAATTCGTCTGCATCAGCCCCATAGATCTGAGGAAACTACCCACCCACTCCCCTTGGAAAATACTTTGGCTGTGTGTTAAAGAGTATCTCAGTCCTGAAATTTCATGTTGATAGATCAGCCCACTTAGAAGTGCAAATCAAGATAATCCAACAGCATCATTTTATAGTGATTAACGGCAACACTAAAATTATTATAAAACCCAGCATTGGGAAAGACTGAAGGAAGCCCACTTTCACAGTGCCAAGGACAGAGCGAGTTGGCACTTTTTCCTGAGGGCAGCCTGAACACCGAATAAGAGCCGTGAAGATGACCAGAACCTGTGACACCTTAGTAATCTTGGGCACTTATTTTCAGAAAATAATTGTAATTAAAAGATATATTTAACAAGATATACATATTTATAGCAATGTCATCTATAGTGAATCAGCTGGATATACCCCAAGTAAATCCACTAACGTGGAAATGGCAAAGACAGCAATGACAGATTCAGTGAACTACTCGGGACAATGACAAGTATATATATATAAAGGGGTTTAAAGTACCACAAAGAGGAAAAAAGTACGTGCATGGGTTTGAGCAGAAGGGATTGCTAGGCAACACAATTGGGAAAGGGTGGAGGAGACTGTTGCCCTTGGGCAGACCAGGGGGTTCACGAAAGAGACAGGGGTGTGAGCACCAGGATGAACATGGAACACGTGTGTTGAACCAAGACCCAAAAACCTTGGGAAGCCATAGTCATGAACAATTTTTCTTTCAAATAGAAAAATTTTGACTTAAAATTTTCAGTCACAAGGGGAAAACTCGTACATGGTTTAACTTTAATAGGACACTCACTAGACCACTGTAGAGCGGGCCATCAGAGAGAAGGTGAGCAAGGAGCAGAGTTGGCTCTGTAAATGGGAAAGGCGTTGATGATTGGACTTCTCGCTGTGCTTTCCAAGTGAGCAGATAACTAAAGACACCTCTGAAGCAGGAAGCGGGTGCACAGGCCAGGGGCTCAAACGGAGCAGGGCTCTGGGCAGGAAATGGCTGAGACAGTCTTTCTGGTTGCCAGAGGAAGCTGAAGCAAGACAAGACTTTGGGAAAATGTTGCTCAATTATTCAGAAAGCTTCAAAAGCTTCAGCTCACCTCTGAAGAAGCCCAGATGGTATCTTCAAACAAAAAGGTGAGAGGTCGAGAGGATTAGATAAAATAACGCGTGTAGAAGCACTCTGCCAGTTGAGAAATGCTTTATAAATACCTCTCACTAGAGGTATTTATACCCTGGAGACTAGCTCTTCATTGTAAAAAGCAAAGTTAGCCAGTGTGTTCTTTAACTATAACCCTAAATCAAGAAATGGTTTTATAAGTTCTTATAGTTCTAATTCGGAACAAATGATGGTAAAATCATCTCTTTCCTATTTGAAGCTATGATTTTACCTTGACCACTTAACCATGTCTGCTTTTTTCAGTAGACATCTGGTGATCTATAAGCCAGCCATAATTAAATGATTATGTTGTGAACTAGTGAAATAGTCCAAAAACACAAAAACAACCACAACAAATCAATTGGCTCAGTGATTTTTGTAGTCTGAATATTTTAAATCACATGATCGTTCATCCATCCATTCATTCATTCTATGCGCAAGCACTGTGTCTATCTAAGACAGACGAGGAGAAAGGTACAGAGCACCATAGACTTTAAGATGAGAGAAACAGAAAAGTAGGGCTGTGTTACATAAATCGTTCTTTCTGCTGAGCTCAATGAGCAAATAATTTACATCTTTTCAAAGAGAAGCATTTGATCTTTATTGCCTAAGCTTAGTATTTGGCTTCATGAAGCCTACAGAATGACGCTAGCTACATGCTTGCACTTACACGCACTTACATGTTTCCTCAATGCTCAGCTCACGGGGGCCAAGAGTCAGCTTCTCCCTTGTGCCGCAGGGATATCAGGTTTCAACTCCCGTTGTGTGAGTCTTGTACACCCACCTCGTGCCTTGTTAAAATGATCACTTTTCATTTGATTTCCTTCTCCCAAAGAGAGTCCAGCATTGTTTTCTTTCTCTGCTGTTGTGAAACATCACTGTATCAGCAGTCCCAGGTGAGGGGAGATAGCAGCACTTCTAGCTCAGAAAGGTCATCATCTTTAGATACCAGTTGATCTGTGTGATAAAAGTTCATTTTTGATGGCATTCATGTATTTCATTTAGCATTTATCCCTGGGGCTGTGGTTTGGGTTGCTGTTATAAGCACACACACACATACACACACACACAGAGCGCCTGGTTCTTTTTAGGCAATTCTCCAGCTGTGAGTTTAGCAAGGCTTCCTGCTAATGGGGAGACAGACAGAATTACGGCTCCAAACATTCCCCTGCCGCGGATCCAGAACGTATGTTATCATATCACACGCTGTAAATTGACTCCAGCTCCCTGCCAAGAGGGCACAGGCCGCATTCCAAATATCCAAGGTCTGAGACCTCGGTTGTAAAAAAGAAATATGCCATGCTTCCCCCTTTAACTTGGTGTAAGCACGAGTACGTTTGCTAAATATTTTTGATTCTTAGAAAGTGTTTTGTTCTGAAAACGTAGAACCATCTACGAAATCTCAATACCTTGGTGACAATAGACTTATCTTGAAAATCCCCAGTCCCCTCCATTGTGAATGTCACATCCAATCTCTTGCTGAAGGCTGGTTAACAGGAAATAGAGCGAGATGGAAGGGAACTCACTTTTAAGAGAATAAAGTGCCTCTCATTCAACTGATGAGAGACACAAACAGTCCAACCACGATAGTCTCATGGGGGCAGAAGTCTAGGATTTCAAATGCTCTCAGAACAGTTGCAGAGTCTCTGCAGTTACTCTAGCAATGAACCCCGAGCACAGAAGGCAGTGTAAGCAATAGACATGCATTTTCAGTCCTGTGCCGTCGCGTGTGGAGGACCCAAGTCACCACTGATTTATTCCTCATTCGAAACAAGTGTGTGGAGTAGTGAACTTGTCTTTATTTTTGTGACTGTTAGGGTCTGGGAGTGAGAGTGGGGAGAAACGAGTGCCACTAGCAACTAGGCACTGGGAACACCATGGAGAAAAGCAGGGAGGTTAGCTGAATCTCCTCGGAAGTCCCCAGCCCCAAAGTGTCTGAAGAGCCCCATCTTGGTTACCATGGTGATACCATTTCATTCCAATAACTACACCTGACAAGGTCTCTATTGTCTCCTCACTCTTGAATATTAGCCTAGCCCACACTTCTCTGATCCAACACTTCCTCATTAGATGCTAAGAACTAGCCACATACGCACACACAGGAACAGGGAATTACTGCTTTGTGACAAATGGGTGAATGCCAGAAGGTAAATTGCCAGAGCAAGTACTCAAGTTTTATAGAAGAGGGTTCTGTATATTTTCTAATTAAATCTCATTATATATGGAAGAATGCTAGCAAAATGAAATAGTGGTGTGGCCTGGTTTTCCCACATGTATTAGCTAGTGCTAACTCGTAAATAAAATTGCATTATGACTCCAGTTATTTTCGAGCTGGTCTGGGATAATGAAGGCCTTATCCCAGTAGCCTTCCAGAGGCCTGGCTTCCAGGACCAGCTTACGGTCCATCAGCTAAGCAACTAACACCCCTGGGGCTCCAGTCCTGTAGCGGCAAAGGGAGGAGCCGGGCCAGCGCTGGCCTCTGAAGACCTGCCCGAGGTCTCCAATACTGTGACTTGTTTCCTTGTTGGTCCTTTCTTGTCTGAGCTGAAAGATTTTACTATACGTTTGTAAGTTGATTTGCTTGATCTAGTTCATTTAAAACCTTTGAGGAAAAAAAATAATTTTTGAAGGAGGAAAGTATGTTATCAAAATAAAGGAACTCTAACCTTTATATAATTTTAAAAAGGTGTAATTATGTCTATTTGGGAGAAGCAATATATAGGATTATAACAGGTAAGAAGACTTCAAGTTTAAGTATAATAGGTGTTTTCATTTCCTCAAAAGCCAAACTAGGAACAATGGCTTTAAAACTAGATTTAAATTTTATAACAATAATGGTGGATTCTTCTCAAATATCCAGACCTTAGTCTATGTACTCGGAATCACTCTTGAGTAATGTTCTCCCATGTTGGTTCCTACTTGTTCTATTACTGCAGATATGAAGGTCAGCACTTTGCTGTAAGAGCCACTGACTCCGAGCACTTGGATTCATTGACTTAAGTCCCAGGCCAGAAATTGGAACTCTCTGGAAGGGAGCAGGTCTACTCTACTTGGCTGTGAGATGAGAGTATTTAAGAGCCACTGGCAGACAGGCTGGAGAAGTTTCCCCTGCCTAACTTCGAGGAGGGGATGGGCCATGCAAGGGTGGATGGGGGCGGATGCGATTTTAAACAGTGAAGTGAAGGCAGGCCTCACTGGGGAGATGGCAGGAGCTGACCCCGCAGCTCTGCGGAGGACAGCATCCCAGGCAGAGGACTGCCAGAGCCCCGTGGCGAGAGCGCCCTCAGCAGGCCAGTGTGGCTGGGGCAGTGCCCGAGGGAGTGTGTGGAGGTGAGATTGGAGACAAAGAGCGAAGTGCGTGTAAGGCAGACCGTACTGCGCCTCTGGGGTCACTGTCCATGCTTTGAAAGGTACTTGGACTTCACAGAAAGATGGAGAGTCACGAGGGGTTTTAAGCAGAGTGCATTTCAGGGGAGACCTTTGGCTGCAGAGTTAAGAGGAAACCACATGAGGGTAAGGATGAACCACACAGGTTTGGAGGTGAATGTGGTAATCGAGCCTAGAATCACAGCAACTCAGGGCAGACGTGAGCTAAGACACGTTTTTCTTCACATAGATCAGATGTGGGATGTGAAACAAATTAGACAAAGGGGCCAAGAATGATTCCGAGGTTTGGGGCCTGAGCCACCAGAAGCGTGGAGTTGCTGTCAACGGAGACGATCATAAAATGAAATTGCCAACTCACGCACAAATCTGTTTTCCCTTGTTTTAAAAAAATGATGAACTTGCAAAAATAGCCACCGTGTCACTCGTTGTCATTCCAGTTTATACACAAGCTGGTTCTTTTGTGCTCACATCATTCTCCCCACTGGTCATAACCCGCCTCTTTCCTTCCCTCTCTGCCCAACACTAAAGGGCTAGTTCACGTTTTATATCCTCCAGAAAGTCCACCCCAGTCTCATCCCCAGCAACGCACTGCTGCTAGTGTCTTTAATGAGCTCTCTGCAATGATTTATTTCAATCAAATGCTCCTGTTCATAGGACCATTGTTGAGTGTGTTCCCTGAATAACCATTTTTCCTAAAATTCTTATACTGTTCAACTTCCTTCTCTAGTTTATTGAGGTGTTATTGACATATAACATATTAACTTCAGCTGTGCACCATCATAACTCAGTATTTGTATATACTGTGACATGATTACTGCAGTAAGTCCAGTCAATATCCACCATCTCATGTAGTTACAGATTCTTTTCTTGGGATTAGAACTCATGAGAGCTACTCTCTTAGCAATTTTCAAATATGCAGTACAGTGTTATTACCTAGGGTCACCATACTGTGCGTTACAGCCCCAGGACTACTTATCTTATAACTGGAAGGTTGCAGTGTTAAGAGGAAACCGCATGAGGGTAAGGATGAACCACACAGGTTTGGAGGTGAATGTGGTAATCGAGCCTAGAATCACAGCAACTCAGGGTCAAGGGTTGCTCACAGCAACCTTTGACCACCATCGCCCATGTTACCCACCCCCACCCCCCACCTCTGGCCAACTAACAACCTGTTCTCTGTGCATTCTTCAACTTCTAATTCGTTTTACTCATCTTCTTCATCAAGAATTCACTCAAAAATGACACCCCAACCTGAATGAGTGCTGTTGTGCTCCAGGCCTCCCCTGGGCCTTGGGACCCTACCTCGTTCTCCCTGCCTGGGGTTCCCCTCCTTCAGTCACCCCTGGAAACTGCTTAGACTGTTCCTCATCACAAAGTCTTCAGACATTTCAAGACAGTTCACACTGAGAGGACTCTGAAAGCTCCATTGTTTTGATGCTCTGACTCAAGCGGTTCCCTCTGTGTTGGGCTGGCTCCTGCACCTGGCTTTCATGTACAGACACTTCAAGAGCTGTCGGTAAACCCCTGGGCGAGCTGACTCTGCGAAGTGCTTGCATGACCTCAAAGGGCACAGCAGTCAAGTCCCAGGGAAGCGCTTCTTAATCTGGAAGGGCAGTTCACCTCTTCCAGAGCTGGAAGTTCAAAACCTGTTGCAGGGGAGGGCGGGGGGCAGATTTAGTGTCATTTCCAATTACCTAGGTCTGTTGATGGTTTTTAGACATTTTTATAACAGGGAGAAAGTCATTACACTTTTAAAAAGCGGGAGGGAACCTTCATATCTCCTGGTTCTCATTGTTTCTCTTCTCTCTCCATGTGAACTGGGTTTCTCGTTCAATTTAGTCCAACTGCCACACCCGACACTGTACCTCTGGCCCCAACTTCTCTCCCAGGATCCGTACTACTGACTGCATACACAAGGGCTCACCCTGGAAATGTGTAGGCTCCTCAGACTCCAAATATTCAAAATGGAATTGATCATCTCTCCTTCCCTGTTTCTCTGCTGGTATTTCCTATCTTGGTTCCTTGCACAGTGCTCAAACCCAACAAGAACGTTGATGTCATCTTCAACTCTTTCTAGTCTCGTAATAATAGTGACTCTGAATTTTCTCTTAAGTGTCTGTCCCTCCATTCTCCACTCACAAAAGGATTGCTGGTTATCTCTAACTCCCCTTTACTCCAGCAGATCTCTAAGTTGGTGTCGGTGATCCCTCTAAAACACAGATCTGATTGACTTATTTCCCTCTTTTAAAACTGTGAATGGGTTCCTAGTGCCTACAGACTGAAGTCCAAAATCTCTGCAGAGCGTGCAAGGCTCTCCTCATTCTGACCCTTGCCACACCTCCAGTGTTCCTTTGTTACCATCCTTTGCCCCAAGTTACCCCAAACGCCATGAATGAACTAACTACATTCCCTGAAAATCCCACTCAATTTCTCAGTTCCATGGTTTTGCCATGCTGCTCTCTCTTTTCATGTGTAGTACCTCACCTTTTTCATTGCATTTCTACTCACAAGACAAAAAAAAAAAAGTAAACTTCTTTTCTCAAAAATAATTCTAGCAATGGTCACTCTATGCCAAGTAATACAGGAAGCTACCCTAAAATATGCAACAGGCAATCCCCACCCTCAAGGAGCATTGGAGTGGGAAAACAGTAGATTTGTAACCACACCAACCAGATGGCCAGTGCCGTGAGACCCAGTCATTGTCAGTTGGTGCGGCCTTCTCCAGTGCTCTTGGGTCGAGTTGGTGACCTTCTTGTCTATATTCCCCCAGGCAGAAATGGTCACCCCCTCGCCTGCGTTACCCTCAAGTAGATGTCATCATCCCCTTTTCCATCTCACTGCACCTGGATTCCGTCTTTGCATCCCTAGCACCTGGTACATCATAAGTACCTGACACATGTCTCAGAACCAGGTGGCACTCCTCAGGAATCCTAAGCTCAGAGCCAATTTGTGTCCCCCTGGGTCAGCCTAAATGGCAATGAGCACCAGGAAGGGCGGTAGTAGCATTCACTTCCTAGAGTCCTCATATAACTCTACAATAAACATCACTTCTCTAATAAGCTTTTTAGAACATTTCTATCATGACTTTTCGCCTTACAGAATCTTCTATGACTTCCTGTAGATGGTATCAGGAATACAAGTACGAAACCAAGTTGCTGATTTCTCTATTTCCAGCGTGATGGTGGGGAGAGAAAAATGTTGACCAGAATCCAGAAGAGTCCCAACTCCGTGCATCAATTAGATCCACTTAAATTAATGAGACTCTCTCCTGAAACACAAATGTTCCCTGGGAGAACGAAGCCTAGCGATCAATCACACTTAGAATACAGTATTTTAACCAAGTAATTTACAGTGTGTATTGACTAGGAAGCACTCTGTGACTATGGCTTAAATATGTGTATGATGAAATAATCTCAGGGTTTTCCAGTTCTAAGGAACTGGAAACTTTACTTCACGTGCATTGCTAAAAGGGATATTTTGAGGACAAAGTGTACTTTGAAGGAAGATGGACTTGTTCTGGGTGCTGCAGAATCAGAGGGCAGCCTGGCTGGGGGTGTCAGGAGGACACCGAACAGCTAGGGTCAAGTCCATATGGCATCCCGAGCATGCGGAAACGCAGGGAGGAGCAGACAAGAGAAAATTCTTCTTTTTCTTTCCATTTACTTAATTTTTGTTTAGGATTCTGATGATATGCCCTCTTTACAAGCCATCTGTTAATCATTTGTCACAGCCTGGATAATACAGTCACATTCAAAACCAACCCGGCCTGTGTCTTCCCTGCTTGGTCCACGCCCTCGCTTTAGGTCAAAAGTCACTCTTGGTCTCACTTATCATACCTTCCTGTTTCCACTTTTGGATTATCAGGGGGCACCCCAGAAAAAACCAGAATTTATTTATAAAACATTGTGTATTTATTCTTACATATTTAAACTTCAGTCACCTTTAAAGTACTCTCCATTTGATGCAATACACTTATCGAGATGCTTTTTCCACCGCTCAAAACAGTTTTTGAACTCTTCGACGCTAATGCCTTTTAGTGCTTCTGCTGTTTTTTGGTTTCATCTCTTTCCCTTTGAGGATTTTTTTCACCTGGAGAAACAAAAAAAAACTTGCTCAGGGCAAGATTGGATAAATACGAGAGTCACACCGTTTTTTGGTCAAAAATTGCTGAACACTCAGGGGTATGGGCAGGTGTGCTTGTAAATCACCCATCATGAAATGGTCAACCACATTGAAAGAGTCTTCCAAAAAATTCACTGAAGCCAAACACAGCCTCTCACAACAACGCCAGCTGGCCCACTGATACAGATGGGTCCCTAGAACACTCACCTGGTGGGGGAAGACTACACTACAAGGGGTCCGCCCTCCAGAAGATAATTCCATTTTGGGGGTGCCCCCTTGTACTCTGCTCACTCGGAGCTAGAAGGTCACCTCTCTAAAACCTGCCCACCCCTCACCCATTCATCCAGTCAACAATTGCTCAGTAAAGACCCAGGTTCACAGGACCAGACCAGGACGGGGCACCAGCACCAGTCGGCACCAAAATGGCCTTGCCACTAACCTTGTCCTTGTCCAGGGGCCTCTTCCTCCATTAAGCCTTCATTAATAGTCTTACCAACACTTTCTGGGGAAAAAAAAAGCAAACCAACCACCTGAGGTGTGATATGACCGTGTCTCAGGATATCGGAAATCAGTCTACTCTGGAAAATGCACTTCAACATCCCCACTTGTATGCCGTACTGTCCTACTGTTTCAAGAGTAAGGAACTAAAGAGTGTTTTCTCCTTAGTCTGGGGGTGTTAAGATAAGACTGGAGCTGAGGTGGCAGAGGAACATGGGCTGAGAGTGAGCAAGTTACCAGGACAGAAAGGGTAAAACTCAACAGCCTTACCTGAGCAGCAATGCCTTCTCACACCAGGGGTCCTAATCCAGGAACACAGTCTGCAAACTCTTGGTGACTCTTGCTTTTACTTTAAATTGAGTTTACAGACACTCTACTACAAGATTTCAAAACTAAAGTGATATAAATAACTTTGGACAGGGTTCAGAGAACCACTGTGAGAACCACTATGACTGAAGTGTGGGCAAAGGCATCTATTAATAGACAGAGAAACTGAAATCATTCAGCTTACAGGAGAGAAAGTTTTGGACCTAATCGTGATCTTTACTGCATACAAGGTCACGGAAGAGCAATGGACCAGTAGCAAAAAGGACATAGTCTTTGATCCACTCCATTTTAGATCTCTATTTTTAAAAAGGGGTCATAGAATTACCCCTTTTTACAAATTTAAAGTGAAGAGAAATGAAAGGTTTCTAAATACTGTCCACAGTGGCTTATACAAAAAGCAGGAAGGAGCCTCTGTATTGAGAATGGTAAGGGCTTTAAAATTTACACATAAAATGTACTTAATACACTGAGCTATACACCTAAAAATGGTCAAAATGGTCAATTTGTCATCATTTATATTTTAAACACACATACATCCATGAAATAATGCTAGAACTGACATGCTCCAATTGCTAAATAATGTCACTTTTAGGAAATTCCTATTTCACAGCATCGCAAGGAGCTCACTTGTTTTTCTAACACTCCAGTAATATCCTTAGTTTTCCTGAAAAAGCAAAGGGCTCTTAAAAGGAGAAAGGGAAACTGTTGAAAGATTGACTTCAGACTTGAATGCAGACACAGAGCAACAGGATGTAGTGGCCGACCATTGTCATCTTGCCCCTATGCAGAATTTCTATCAAGGCTGGGGAGCAGTATGCCAGTGAAATCGGTTGGGAGGGACACTTTCTCACACCAGGCAAACATGTCCCTAAGAATATGAATTCATATTCTAATTTTCCCCTTCCAGATCCTCTTTCATATCTTAACTCCCAGAGTTAGATCTCCTTCCGGCTTCACTCTTGAAACAATCAGTGGGGAACTCATTTGCAAACTGAAACTACAGGGTGCAACACACTTTCCTTCCATGATCTTGAAGAGTAGAAGAAATACGGACTTTTCTTGCCCTTGAAAACAGAGGTCTTTACTAGATTCAATCATCTGGAAAATAATTTTTTATTAAAACAACTCATGGTGACTTGTAAAACACAGGAAAGGGTTCCCTCAAAAGAAAATACAGCAAAAAAAAAAAATCTGAAAGAAATTAAAAAGGCTTAAAACATACAGTGTCTCCCACTTCCTTTTTGTAACTTCCTTTGAGTGACTGATTCCGTGGGAATCATCTGCGTATTGGCTGTGAGTAAATGCTCGTGTTTCCTTTGGCGACTGCTCTGGGCGTGACTCGGTGGGCCAATGGGTGATTGATCATTCCTGGTGCAGCCTCGGCACTGTGTTCAACAACAGAAATCTCAGAGCCCAGTGAGTTTCGGAGACGATTTTCAGGCCAGCCGGTCACTTCAATATGCGAGGTGAGACCGATCTTGCCCTCCCATCTGCCATTACAGCAGACGCCCTGCAGTGGATTTTTTATTTTTTAAAGGACATTTTCCTTTTGGGGAAATAAGGTCAACCTACCCTAACAGCAATTTTAAATCTGATAAAGAGAATCTTATTTCAATAAAAGGCGCAGACTTTTGAGATTATGGTAAGATCTGAGAGGAGAAAGGTTGTTTTCTTCAATTCACTTTACCTAAAGACCAGAACCCAGCTCCACACTCAGATTAAAAGTATCTGAAATTTGGGTCCAGGAAAGGTAATCCTGAATAAGGAATTTGACTTATAAGAGCAGAGCATGCCTCCTCCTAACTTTGCTCCCATGCATTCTACCCAGAAAACCATTCCCCCAGGGTGGGGGGCAGGGAGAAGGGGAGGGGAGGCAGGAATGAGAGGGACTAAGGATGAGCTAAATGTCGGTCTCATCTGCTCCCAGAGAGAAATGTCTGGATTTGGTCTCTCGTCTATGAGATTAAAAAGAACCCTCCCAGAAACTAAAAGTACCTTGAACAATGCTACCTAGGAGTCCAGTTCCAGCCTCCTTTTGCAACTTAATAAATGCTAAAAAACTTACTTCTGTGGCAGTTTTTAAAAAGTGATATGAATATACACACATTTTTTTTTTTTAGAAAAAGAAGCTTCTTTGGATCATGCCTCCCACTTAAAAAGCATAGAACCCATTCAGCTTTAAAAAGGAAGGACATTCTCAGACATGCCACTAGATGAACATTATACTCAATTAAATAAGGTAGTCACAAAAGGACACTTACATGAGGCACCCAGAACAGTCCCATCACAGACACAGAGAGGAGAACGGTGTGGCTGCCAGGGGCCTCGGGGAGGGGAAGACAGGAGCTGGTGTTTGATAGACACAGAGTCTGTCTAAGGTCCTGGAAAGGGAAGGCAGTGATGGCCACATAACAACTGAATGCACGTAATGCTATCTGTGTCACCTTAAGGTGACAAATGGTCACAATGGTAAATTTGATGTTATGCATATTTCATCACAATTTAAAACATGTTTCTTTTAAAGTGTAGGCCTTCGTCTGGCGGCAGTTCTCCATGTTGGCTCTTTTCTAGGTGTTTTCACATGTTGTAATCTATGTCTGGTTCCCAAAACATAGGGTAAGACATAAATTTGGCTTACCTCATAGTAAATATCTTTTGAATCTCAACTGGGAGCTTGACAGTGACTTTCTGGAGCACACCTGCAGTTCGCAAGCTGCCTGCTGCGGGTAGAAGTGCACAATGTCTTCTGACAAGTAGCCGTGAGCAAGAATTGATTAAACGTTTGATAAAATAACAGCTTGGAAGATAGTAGTTTCCCCTTGCTTTCCCACCCTCTTTCCCTCCCCCATGAACACCACATAAAAAGTGACAGTTTGTAATTTCTTCTTTTTTAAGCATTAACATCAGAGTTGGATGAGAGCTTCATTCCTCTTCCAAATGCAAACAGGCCACATTCCACCCTGGGAACACGCTCCTCATCACATTCCAACCCAGGCGGTAGCCTATTACAGAGCTGGCGTCTTCTCCAGCCACAAAATTGGGGGGCTAAGGTGCAAAGGGACTTTTCCGGCATCTATTCCCCTAATTAGGTTGCTTCTCTGGGGGAGAGGTGTGGGGGAGCACCTAGGGAATAGAGGCGGCTGGTCCCCAAGTTCCTCTTTCTATTTCTGTCATTTTCACTTCCTCTCCCATCAGAAATCCCCATGTGGTGGCAGAGCTTTCTCCTTTCCCTTCCCTGTCATTTCCGTTTCGTTTCTCCCCTGACACTTCCCCTGGGCTTGTCCCCATCTTCCTGCTCCTGCTCCTTGCTCTGTCTTCACATATTCAGTTCCATTTCCCCCAAGGTGTTGGCAGGCTGTTTCTATAACCTAACTCAACTCTCTACTTTCAAGAGTTTCAAGAGTAGCCTTCCTATTTGCAATCCCAGTCAGCTGGCCCTGGCACCCCGGCAGGCATCGGGTGGGGAGTCAGGTCTGCCTTCTGGCTGCTTTCCTTCGGTAGCTGCCACCAGACACCTGGGAGAAAGTCGTCTTCTTGGTGCTCTTTGGCTAGTCAAAGAGGAATTGCACAGGAAAGGCTTTTGGAAAAATAGAAATAAAACTGAGTTTTGCTGCATAAGCTGCCTCTGATGCCTAAAATCTCATCGGGCCCTTTGCTACCTGTCGAAAATTCCAACCCTATAACAAGCTTTTAAAGCCCATCTCAGCTCGCTGTGGAAATGACTGCAACTTGGCATGGAGAAGCCCTTCTGTGTCTCTTCACTGCCTGTAGAGTGCTGGCAAGCCTAACTCTCCTTCATTCATATCCCACTGTTCTGGAACGTACACAATTGCCTGGACATGCTGAATGGAAGTACATTTCTGCACTTGACACAAAAAAAAGAGTTTGCCCTTTGTAGTGGTTACGAACCTCAGCCCCCAAACTCATTTTTGCAAGAAACAGAATTTTATTTTCTATGTCAATATATTTTCCATTTTGAGTGCCCATCCTATAGGATGGGAGGTCTAACCGCAGCCCTTTCTGAGGCTCTCCCCTCCCGGTGTGCTAAGACTGTACCAAAGCTCTGAGGTCCCACATTGTTTCAAGGACGTGTGCGTCTGCTCCTCTGTTCATGGAAGTTACCCGCTGCAAAGGTGTCTACTCAGGTCCAGCACCTCTTGGCCGCTTCAGGGCCATGTTTGGGACAGGGGATCCTTGCCTAGCTGCACACTTCATAGCCATTTCTTCCCGGGCTCTTGCTTTTCCCTTAGCCCTATAGCTAAGAAGCAGTGGACAGGCCCCCTCAACTCTCAGGGCCCCTAACTTTCCCTCTATTTCCTCCCAACAGAGAGGAATTTTTTTGAATAGAAGGGAAATCTTCCCTTCATGTTTGTGGCTGCGACATTTCAACTATGACCACTGACCCTCCCCGTATCTCTCTGCCTTTAAATCCACAGTTTACCTGTAACCAGGATCTGACTTCCCTTTCTAAGTCTCAGGCTGTTGGGGATAAAAAAAAAAAAAAAAAGCTAGGATTTCTGCTTTCCCGACTGTGACTCCCACAGCGAGCACAGGGCACACCTGGAGAGGAAGATGCAGAAGACCCCAGCTGTAGCGTCAGGCCGCGTTCTCAGCAGCAGAGTCTCACAATGAACGTGAGGGTTAGAAATGCTTTTTAGACGTCTAACTGATTAAAGGAAACCCTTCTCTCTCCAAAGCAGTTGTGAAGTCTCTATAAAGTTTGAGATTAGTTCAAGAGTTATTCAAACTCACTTCTCTGGAGAAAACTAGCAAGGCCATTCCAAGTTTATAAATAATATCCCTTCCATACTTTAGGACCACCGAGCAGGCCCATATCTGTGGTTTGCTTACTCATTTTTACAACTAAGAAAGTGAAGCAAAGTAATCACAAACATCTCAAAAACCCTATTTTTAAAATTTTATTTTTAGATCACCATTTATATTCAGCACTATTTTGTTGGTTTCAGATTCGCAGCATGGTGGTCAGACAATCACACCCTTTACACAGAGTTCCCCGAGAATTCCAGTGCCCACCTGGCCCGCACGGCCATCACAGTGTTGACCGCATTCCCTGTGCTGCGCTCCACACCCCGGGACTGTTCTATAATGACCCCCTCGCCTTTTCCACCCGGTCCCTCTGCCTCCCTCCCTTTGACATCCACCAGTCGCTCTCCATGTCTGAGTCTGTTTCAATTTTGTTTGTTCATTCATTTTGTTCATTAGATTCCACATATAAGTGAAATCTAATGAACTATATGGTATTTGTCTTTCTCTGACTGACTTATTTCACTTAGCATAATACCCTCTAAGTCCATCTACACAGTCACAAATGGTAAGATTTCATTCCTTTTATGGCTTAGTAATATTCTATCACATATATGCCCCAAACATTTTATGGTTTTTTTAAAATTTAATTTAATTTTTCAATTACTTTTTATATTTAATATTAGTTTGTATTATTTTCAGGTGTACAACATAGTGGTTAGACTATAATATACAAAGTATTCCCCCTGCTATTTCCAATGCCCACACGTAATCATTACAATATTACTATATTCCCTGTGCTGTACTTTACATGCCTGTGACTATTTCCTAACTGCCAATTTTGCACAACTTTTTTATCCAGTTGTATTAATAGGCACATGGGTTCCCTCCATATCTTGACTATTGTAAATAATGCTGCAATGAACATATCTTTTTGAATTAGTGTTTTCGGTTTCTTTAGATATACACCTAGAAGTGGTATCGCTGGGTCATACGGCAGTTCCATTTTTAATGTTCTGAGGAACCTCCATGCTGTAGAAAGCCTATTTTCACTCAGTATACCTCTAAGAGAATCATTGCACTTCCATCCTAAATATCACTCCAAACTCAATGCCATTCAAGCGGACTTTTCATTACGGCAGAGGGCTGTGGCTGTGGCAGCTTCTCACTGTTCGTTTATGATATATTACCTTTCTAAACAAGCTGCTACTTCAGGAGCACTTTATTTTGTTTTAAAGGTATTAGCAGACACTCACATACGAACCTACAGTTTACAGAATGATCTCTATCTGTTATCTTTTTGGATCCTACCATCACTATAAGTAGTTGTGGTTTTTACTAGTAGCTGCAGCTGATGTTTGTCTGCAGGTAAGTGCTGAGCCAAGGGCTTCCTTCCCGAGGGGGTTTCCTGCCCATTCTCTGGAGCAGTGCGAGAGCTGCCTGCCGTCTACATGTGAGATTAACCACAGCGCCTCCATTTTCAATTTAATTTTATTTTGGGAGTACCTTTATTAAAGCTCAGGACAGTGAAACAAGGAAAAGCTAGGATAGAAGAAGCAACAGGAGAGAGCCCAGACGGGTTCTCCGAGTTCCCGGGTTCTTGCTTCGGCTCACCAAGAAGTCAGAGAAAAGAGGCCTCGGGGACAGGTGCAGAGGGTGAGCCTGGTGTGAGCTGCTACTGTCCCCTGCTCCCCTGGTTGCAAGTCTCATGAGAATCCTTGGAGTTTAGGAGACACAAGCCTTTGGAGAAAGAAAGGCATGGACATGCTCCCAGGAGGGAAGGCCTCCTCCGTTCTTTAAATTTTTGTGGGAATCTGTGAATAGCATGACGTTCAGTGTACTGCCTGCTGAGAAATAGATTCAAGTGGTTCTGAAAATGTGCCGCCATAAAATGGATTAGTGGGAAAAAGGAAGACTCATAATTTATGTATACATAAAACGCGCATGCACGCATGCATGCTCTTCCTTTCCTTTTTTTCCTCCAAAATTTAAATTGCAGATGTTTTTATTCAACTGCACTTAAAGGGCAAGTTGACACCATCATTTGAGAAGTTTCACCAGAATTATCTTCCTTCCTCAGCCTCTGCTCCCACCTCCATCCCATGCAACCATCAAGTCTTCTCTACTCAACATGGAAAATGCTTAAAATCTGTCTACTTCTCCCATTCCTTGCTCTAATCCAAGTCCCCCATGACGTCTTACCCATATTGTTATCATAACAGCCGACTCCCAACCCACAGTCTTGCTGCTCCTCCACACCCCACACCAGTAGCCCCCCAAATGGGACCTGCACCCACAAGTGGCCAGGACAAGCTGATGAGTGTGGGAAGATAATCTCAGGACTTCGATTTATCTCATCCTTTAAAATGATTATATTTTCTGTATTTTGTATAATATACATACTATTATTTAATAACAAACACTGGCATGCAGGTTTAAAATGTTTTCGTGGGAGACATACACGATTTTTAAAGTTTTCTGGTCACTACTCTACACAGTGGTCAGGTATTTAAAAACGCAGATGTGATATTATTTCTTTTGCTTACACCACCAATGGCTTCCCATTGTTCAGAGAGTCCCAAATCCATGACGGTTCCTACGAACCCTGAAGGCTCTGTCTACTTCTCTGGCCCCCTACAACCCAGTCCTTTTCCCGGGCGGGGCTCTGTCTCACTGACGCTCCCCTCAGCCTTCAAAGCCATGTGTTCTCCCATGAGACATCTTCACACATGGTTCCCTCAGCCTCCACAAAGCTTTACGTCTTACTTATTTTTTAAATTTTTTCCTCTCACCTGAGGATTTTTTTTTTCATTGCCTTTAGAGAGAAAGAACATTGATGCGAGAAGCCTCAATGGGTTGCCTCTCATATGCGCCCACACCAGGGACCATACATGTCCAGACCGGGCATTGCACATGCCCAGACCAGGGATTGAACCTGCAACCCAGGTGTGTGCCCTGACTGGGAATCAAACAGGCAGCCTCTCAGTGATGGGATGATGCTCCAACCAACTGAGCCACACTGGCCAGGACAAGGTCTTCTGAACGTTGTTTTCTTCCCCAGCTGTTTAGCCAGCTGTTTCTCTATGAGGCCCTCCGACCCACCCCAGGACAGTCGCTCACTTGGATGCCCAGCACCCTCTAAACACCTTTGTTATAGCGCTTACTGATACGTAAGTATGTGTCTCCATTTCTGTTTGTGTACCAAGATTCATTATCTTCAGGACGCGGCCCTTGTCATTCATCTTTGTAAGTGGTGTAAAGGAGCCATTTCATAAGTGACTGGAGATCTCTGGTGTCCCAAGAATTTTTTTTTTGTGGAAAAAAAAGCTTCAGCTTGCTTAAGTTTCATGAGTCTCAAAAAGTTACGACTCTCCCTTTGAACAAGGCAAACACTCTGGGTGACGTATCTTCATAAGCCTTATTGAGATTAAATGTGGATACCCTATTCTCCTTGAGAACTGTCTTTGGCAAGGGGGTGGAAAGAGAATTAACAGTCTGCCGAGTTCTGCTTTGTTCTTCTCCATCTTAGAGAAACTATTTTAAAAGAGAGGGTGAGTAACTCAGGGACTAAGTGTAAACATGTGATAAATAGCAGAGAGTACAATGGAAATGGCTTTTGTCCACATACACACAAAGACATAAAAAAAGGAGAGAAAGGAAAGAAAGGACAGACCTGATACTCTTTGTGGTAATTATATAAAATGGGAACGTAAGAGAATTTAATCATGCTTTCTTGGGACTCCTATCAGGATGAATTTAAAACAGGGCAATTAACTGATTTTTTGTGAGGACACCAACCTCATATAGGTCATTTATATTCATACCTCTTCCTCCCTGAATAACTGTCCCAAACCCAGTTTAGCTGATCCATACGGTATCTACCAGATCCTACAAATAGGAGACTCTTCAGCCCCTGAGCTCTTGAACTTTCAAGCTTGGATCCTAATAAGGGTCCGACTTGCTCCCTTCAGTACCAAGAACTGCTGTGGAACAGTTACCATACAAGGGCAGAGAAGCCTGCAAGGAGGGAAGGGGAGGGAGTGCCTTGCTTCAGCACAGCAGTTATATAACCATAGGGGGAGTGCTGCAAAAGGAAAGGCTTTCTGCCTGCCTTAGAAATACCAAGTTCTAAAAATGTCTAAAAAACACCTAAGAAGTACATCTAAATTGCTGGAGTTCCTAGCTCAAATATAATTAGACCCAGAATATCAGTTCAATCTGCTGGGTTTATGTGACTGCTATTTTCAATAGCTCTAGAGAGTTGGCATCCTCAAGAACAGTTGCAGAAACGTGCTGTAGGTTTCAGTCATAACAAAATGAGTGTCATTTCCTTTTTCACTGACCATGAGTTACGAAGGTCGACCTACAGGCAGCCCCCAAACAAGCTGCATTCCAATAGTTCATTGCTAAGTCAGTTGTTAGGCACTTGGAACACAGTTTCCCAGAGAAACAATCTTAGAGGTAGTGGTTCAGATTTCCAGATATGGCCAAAGAAGCCCATGTACACATAAGCAGTTTTACTGAAGACCCTACCCACCATATGTAACAATACTTTCCTGGAAGAAAATGTGTCCCCACTTCTAAGCTGGGATTCCTGTAACCACCTTCACTTGTCTTGGAAGGAGCAAAGTCCCGAGTACAGATGCTGCTGTTGGGAGGTGGTGGGGTGAAGGGGGGATACAGGGAAAAGCAGGCATCTCCAGCAGTAGCAACGGCAAGGACCCCAAGGTGAGAGTGAGGGTGGGCTGAGTCCCGGCCCTGGGAGGCAGGGCACCCATGACAGTGACCTCTGTCACTGTATTTGCCCTGAGGAGTCCTTCATTTTCTCCTGGCAAGAACTTGCTAAATGTTCAGAATGACAGAACCACCTTCTATGGAGCACACGCCCTGAGCCAGAGCACACATTAATCTCTGTGTCTACTTTATTTCACTGCATTCTCCCAGAAAACTCAGCTCTCGTGAGGCTGGTTGTTCCATCGGCATTTAAAAAAGAGGACATGAAAGCTTAGGGGTACTAGCAGCTTGCCTGGACTCACAGTTAGAGCCAGCACTTGAACTCAGGCTCCTTTGACTCCAAACGCACTGTTCCACACTTTTCCAGGGATGTAAGGGACACTTTCAGTGGCTTACTGTTTAGCTTTCCATTTAAGAGTTGCAATCAAGGCAATCATTCTCCCCCTCGGTGAACGGACTGGATTAACTGATTCAAGAACTACTAAGTGCTTTCTACTAGATGATGCAAGGAGGTATGGGCTGGAAATCTAGTGGGTACAACAAGACATCAAACACGAACATTTAGGTAATTTGACAGAGCAGGAGGTGACCAGTGCCGCGTGATCTAACATACCCTGTTGCGTAGCACATCCGCTGACAGCAGGTCATGGTGAGCTGGCATTGTCACCAAAGGCCTCGTGCGGGAGGCTGGACTTGAGCTGGACCTGGAAGAAATGGTTTTAGCTCAAGAAGATGTCTGATGAAAGACTCAGATGAGCAAAATTGGCATACTGACGATTCTCTAATTAAGAGACGAGGCTAGCTCGATTTGTTCATGTTACAGAGAAATGGAAAGTAAGATTGGAAAAGTTAGGGCCAGAGGGTGCAGAGGCCCCTACGATTTCTGTTACAATTTAACTTTTTTTAACATGTAATACATAGTTCAAAAATAGAATTTATAAGAAGGAACAACAGAAAATTCTCTCCCTCTCACATCGGTAACCACACTAAGTTTCCTATACATTTTCTCAGGTTTTTTTGTGTGCATATACAATTATAAACATATATATTCTTATTTTCCCCTTCATTAAAAGATAACATATAACAGAAATTTTGAATAGCAATAATTCATACATGTGCATATATATATTTTTACTATTTAAAGTAATTGTTTACTTATTAAAATATAATGGTATTTCCCAGCATGGATTTATTAAACAAGTATCAAGAATTGGAATCCAAAATAGAAACAGCAATCTCCAGAGGTGAATTCCCCCAGCATCACCTACGCATTTAGACACTAGGAAGCATGAGTGCAGGTTGATGAGGCGCCAACTCCCCTTCAGTGTTACCACACCACACACAGTCCTCCCCTGGGCTCTCTTCACAGCTTTATAATCACCGGTTTGTGCGGCTGCCTCACTGACTTGACTGAAATTCTTTCAGGCAAGGACTATAGAACTCGTTTGTCTTTCTAATATAATGCCCAGCAAATATGAGCCTATGCAATGAAAGTTCAAATGATTTAGTGAATGGAGGACAAAATACGTTGCATGACTGTGAATAGCACATTCTAAGGAATGACGTGAACAATTTAGCTGAACCCTGGGCCATCAGAATATTTTTTAAAAAGGAATGCAATTTTATTATCTCTGGTAAATGTAGTTTGATGAAATGCTGTAAGAGTGTTAAGATCGGGGAACAAAGAGGAAGAGTGAAGATATTGGGGGAAGGGAAAGAGGAGAAAAATGGAGCAAAGGCCCTGGAGCAACCAGGAGGGAGCGGGACCACGAGCAACATGGAGAGGTTGCCTACTGGGAAGCGCGGGAATGAAAACCATTGTGGTAGGGGGTTAGGCAGTTAAGGTTATGTTTGAAATTTACACATAAAAAATTGTTTTAAACAGAAAATTGAGAAAAGTAGAGCTGAGTAGAGGGGCCTGGGTGGCAAATCTCTGAAATACTCATAGAGACTGAGAGGAAAAGCTGATTGAATGTAACGGCTGCTTTACAGCCTTTTTGGAAAAAGGCCAATTATAACTTTAAGTAAAAGCCTTGATAAGCAATGCTGAGAGTCTATTTGAGGCAAGAGATTACGAAGCTGTAATTCTTTTGTGTCAAATGCTATGTGAGGTGCTCTGGGCCCACAGAGATGAAAAATCAACGTGCCCTCACAAGGAACTTTTGTCTAGCAGGGTGAAAGTCATCCAACCCTTCAAAATATATTGATCTTAACCTCTTACTCTTAAAATGGTCTCATGACACCACAGTTAACATTGCAATATAATGTGACTGTCACTGATTCTAAATGTTCTGTTCACATACGAGAAAAGTTAAGCAACTTCTTAGATACTTGCAGCTATGGTCATGCAAAAAAATTTTTACATCCAGGTACTTTATTCCCTAAAGCTGTGCTACATCAAATGTTGACATCGCCCTCAAAAGGAAGTTACCTTTCAGGATCCATTAAGGGAACTGTTGTTATTATTACAAGTATACTTTTACCTGTTAAATAACCAACAAACAGTGCATTTCAATTCCCGTAGACATAAATTGATTTTATTAGGGTATCTAAAGGCAAAATATTTGTTCCAGTTGCCCTAAAAGTCAAACCAAATCTGCTCGGATGAAAACTTGCTGAACACGTTAAACTCCGGCAGGTGCGGGTCCCCACGCTCAGAGAACACAGAAAACAAGTAAGCAAGAAGTACGTTTACTTAAACACGGTAACCACCACCACTGGACAGGAAAAAAAGTCACACATCTGTTCAATTGAGATGTGCAAAAAGTTCTCATAGCTACTTTTCAAAATGTTATGAGAAGTATTATACCTCCAAGTTCAGGCTTGCAAAATATGTGTAACCCACCTTTTCTACCACAGATCCAATCTCCAGGCTGGTAAGGTATAGTTTAGAGAAGTTTCTCAGAAAGCATTTGGAGTTTAACCTTTTTAAAAATAAGATAGTGTTCTTATTCTCTTTTTAAAAAAGATTTTATTTATTTATTTTTAGAGAGAGGGGAAGGAAGGGGGAAAGAGACGAAGAGAAACATCAATGTGTGGTTGTTTCTTGTGTACCCCCTACTGGGGACCTAGACCAAAACCCAGGCATGTGCCCTGACTGGGAATCAAACCACTGACTCTTTGGTTGGTAAGCCAGCACCCAATCCACTGAGCCACACCAGCCAGGGCTGGATATTAACTTTTAAAAGCCAATCTTTAACCTAACAACAACTGAACATCAATTATAAATTTTCTTTTTCATTAATATATTCCAGCTAAAAGGCAGTAGCTTTTACAAATCTGTTTTTGATAATAGACTCCTGGCTCAGTTTTTACAACTCTTTTTAATAAAAAATTACTTAGAGTTCTTTCTAAAAACCCATGGAAAAAGCAATTCAAAAAGTCCTCAAAGCTATTACCCTTCATCTGCTTTTTTATAAAATCCAACTGTCATATTTCCCTTATTATTTTTTAGAGGGTCAGTTCTTCATAAATAGGAACTCTTCTTTGGGGGTGATATCAAGGAATTCATCCTCAGAACTCCCCCAAATGTGCAAACAAATATGTTTGGAAATGTTCTTTGAAAATAGTGTCTGAAATAGCATGAAACTGAAAACAAACCAAATGTCCATCATCTTTGTACATCTTTATGAAGAAATACGCCCAGGCTGGTGTGGCTCAGTGGACTGAGTGCTGGCCTATGAACTGAAAGATTGCCGGTTCGATTCCCAGTCAGGGCACATGCTTGGGTTGCGGGCCAGGTCCCCAGTTGAGGGCGACCATACGAGAGGCAGCTGATCAATGTGTCTCTTGCACATTGAAGTTTCTCTCCCTCTTTCTCCCTTCCTTCCCTTCTCTCTAAAAATAAATAAAATCTTTTAAAAAATATGCTTATAAAAAAAATAGTACATAGCAAGTAAAACAATCTTTTCTCAACAAAGCAAACTTTTCAAACTGTTAAATTAAAAACAAAATAGTATTGATCTATATGTACAAAATGATCTACTTTGTTTTGTTATTGTTTAAAATTATATTTGAGTATATTTAGAGAGCAGATAGTTCCAACCTTACATAAATTGTTTCAGAGCAAAGAATAGAAAACTTTCACATCTTTTTAAAGAAAGTATAATATTGATTGATACCCAAGTCTGTAAAGATAGCACAAAAAGAAAAATTACAGGCCAGCAACACTTACAAATATTGATGGAAAAATTATAAATAAAATGTCAGCAAATAAACTCTAACATCACATTAAGAAAATAACTGACAAAAAAAAAAAAAAGAAAATAATTCGCCATGACTAAGGAGGTTTTATGCCAGAAATGTATAGATGGCTGACTGTGAGAAAATATATTAATAACACTCACCTTATTAATAGATTTAAGGAGAAATATCATATGCTTATCTCCACAGATGGCTGGAAAAAGCCTTTGACAAATACTTGAGAAATCAAACTAGATGACTACTTCTTTAACATTATAAGTTATATAAAGGGGCTGACACAAATAACTCCCCTTTTTTATAAGCTGGTAATCTATACCAAATCTTTTGTTACAAAATAATAAGCACGTCATTCAGTAACATAACAAGGTCACACTCAAGCACATCATATGACACTTTAGGTGAAATGTTCAAATTGCTGCCCAACTCGTGTGAGACATTCACGTCCCCTACCAACCGCACTCAATGGCGCTATTTCTGCCAGACCCTGTATGATAAAAAGCCAGGATATTACTTAGTGCACCAATACTAAAGGCATTCCCACTAAGGTCAGAACAAGACAAAGATGTTCTCTATCTCTAATACAATTTTATGAGTGGCATTATTAGCCAATGCAATTAGATGAGAAACAATTATGAGCATAATAATTAGAAAAGAAGAATTAAAACTATGTCTATTTGAAGATGATAGAATACCTGAAAATTCTCAGAGAATACGTTATAAAACTCTAAACAAAAATAATTTAACAAGATAGCAGGATATAAAATTAATATATAAAACCTATAGCCTTCAGATAAATTATAACATTAGAAAATAAAATGAAAGAGAAAAATCCATTTACCATGGCAACAAAAAAGATAACATAATTAAGAATATACTTAAGGAATGCAAAGTCTGTGTGAAGAAAACTGTAAAACTCCTGGAAAAACCCCAAAGTATGCTTAAGCAAATGGAAAGACATCCCCTGTTCTTGGCTGTGCCGTTTCATCACCAAGCTGTCAGTTCTCCCTGTGTTAATTAAGACATGTAGTACAATCTGAATGAAATGAATAGCACCACGATATTTTTTTCTGAAAGATGAAAACTTGAACTTAAAGCTTGATTTCAAGTCAGTTTGTCAACTTGGAACAGAACTGCGACTTAAAGCTATATGCTGGCATTTCTCTAAGAAATGAACCTACTACCACTGAGCCAGCCCCACTCACCTCGAGCTAATCTGCTGCATGTAGAACGAGGACTTGGGCTCACTAAATCATCCAGTTTCCACAAGAAGCTGAAGATCTCAATTTACATGTGACATTTTACATGTGGATATGTTGCAACTAAATTAAAAATAAAATAGTTTAGGCAGAATAAAAATACACCTTGCAGGTCATATCTGGCCCACAAGCTGTCAGGCCTGGAAATTTTGGAGTCTAACAAACTTCTTCTGTAAAGGGCTAGTGATGTTCCAGGCTTTGCAGGCCACATATAGCCTATGTTGCAATATTCCTGCCTATTTTTACATCGCTAAAAAAAGTAAAAAGACATTCTTAGCTCAAGGGCTGTAAAATCAGGCCTTGAATTTAGCTGTTAAGGTGGCAGCTTGATAATCTTAGTAAATAGAAATTAGCTACGAAATTAAGATGCAAAATCATCCCATCACAGCTTTTCTAATAAATGGAAAGGAAAAATGTTCAAAAAAAAAAAAAGATATTAGCTTTGAGATTCAATGTATACTTCGAAAAGACAGCCATGTTACCTGACCTCTCTCTCTCACAAATCAACTTTTTTAAAAAAAAATCAAGCTGGGTAAGTATAATATATCTAAATTCAGTAGCAATTGGTCATTTCATAAAGCTGTGTTTTCCTCTTGTTACATATTCAGGAAGCATACCCCGAAAGGGAGTTTATGTAGACTTTTAAAACACCTCCCCACCATCTGTAACTGCTCTTACCAAATAATGCCATATTCACTTAAAACTGTTTTCTGTTTTTCTCCAAGCATGTGTCAAAGGACAGTATCATCAGCTTTACAATTTAGACTTGTCTGCTCAAGATTATGGTGTTTCTGGGTTCTTGGCTGCCACATACACTCACTACCTTGTCTAATCCCTAAGAGAGAATCATGTTTGATAAAGCTGTGGATAATAGCATCTATTTCTGAGACAGGCCAAGAACCTTGTAATCCCATTAGACTAATGATGTGGCAAGCAGCAGAGGGAAAACTCATTCCAATTCATCCTTATGAATTGCTTTGGTCCTGGCCCAACCGCAGAAGGGACATTTCAGTGATTTGATCTGGGCTTGAACAATGGTAAAACTAACAAGACTATGAAATCTCTCCTAGAATCATTTAAAAATAGCATTGTGAGGTTTTAAAAATAACTACATGTGAAAGTTGATAAGATGGATCTCTGCTCTCAAATACCCTTTAAACTCCACAATTCATTGGAAAAAGACAAGGGGAGTCAATCATAATATTATTTACTGAACCAAATTTGATCCTGGATCATTGGTGATTTGTTTTAAAGATTTTCTTTATTGTTTAGAGGGGAAGGGAAGGAGGCAGGCAGGCAGAGAAACCTCAATTGGTTGCCTCTTGCACACCCCCAGCTGGGGGCCTGGCCTGCAACCCAGGCTTGTGCCGGAACCTGGAGTCTGGGAGTTGGACAGGTGACCTTTCAGTTCACAGGCTGGTGCTCAACCCACTGACCCGCAGCAGCCGGGCCACTAGTAATTTGACTCTAGGTCTGCCCAAATTGTACTAAATCTTCAGATCAATAACAAAACCAACCCAGGACTAAGGATTATCTAGTGCTTAGCTGGTCTAATGCACCTGGACTTCTTGAGCAGTATCTCTAATTTCAGGGAAGAGCAAACTCTAAAGCAACTCTTTGAGATTAAGAACAGTGATGTGCTCAAGTAGGCAAGACAACTAATTGTGAAGTAACAGAGTGAGCCAGCTGTTAAACACAGCCATCAATACAGATTAAATTTTACAAACTAAGAGGAACTATATTATATTAAAGACAACAGTACTAAAACTAAAAACTCACCACTCTCTATTTCACATCTTACCTTTACCTTTGCTCTTGAGATTATTTACATCGAATGCATCTGTATGGTAAGAAAAATACATAATGATATGTTACTGAGCATTTTACCCACCATGCATTGTCATCACACTGATAACCTGAAGTCAGCTATGCCAGGAGTATTTACACCACACAGAGGCAGGTGCTACTCTAAACACGGCCCTGTCTTCACTTTTTTATTATTGATTTAGAGAGAGAGAAAGAGGGAGGGAGGGAGTTGCAGAGAGATGGGCGGGGGTGCAGAGGGAATTGGCTGTTTCACTTATTTATGGATTCGTTGGTTGATTCTTGTATCTGCCCAACTGGGAATGGAACCTGCAGCCTTGGTGTAACAGGATTACGGTCTAACCTACTGAGCTGCCCCAATGTGTCTACTTTTTAAAGAGTCGGTTTAGTTAAACGTTTCCCAGAACACTACTGGCTTCGAAGGTACCACAGCCTCTGGTGAGCTCATCTGCAGGTCCCATCTCAATCATTCTCAGGCTAGCTCCGTACCATAGAATCAATCTAAAAAATGCCTAAATATTTATAAAATGGAATCTTTTAGGAATCATTAGAAATGGTTTCCTTTTTGAACATACATACCTTCTCTCTAAACAAGAAAGCATCTTTTCTAATAAATAGCAAACTGGCTCTGAGAAATTTTGGAATTCCCACAATAAATAATGTCTTACGGAAAGGCTTATCTTTATTTCTTGTCTTGTATCTCTTACATCAAATACTCTCTCCTGTGAGCGGAGCCTGTTGCCCTAGAGGCACATACACTGGCCACAAGGACAAACAAAGATGGACCCGTTGGCTCCCTCACCGCCAGGAAGTGATTGAGGAGACCCTGAGCTAGTCCCCACAACACAAAGGCCAATTCACTAACAAACGGTTAGATGCCATTTGGGTCATTTCAGACATATGGAGTATCACACTCAAGTCACTTAAAAGAATATTAAAATTGGACAGTGTAAGAAAACATTAAGGCATGCGTGTAAAAGGCATTACATATGAGTTTTGATTTTTTTTTTTGTCTTGGAGTGCCTGCAAATTGTCTAAATGCCTAACTAAGATGAACTCGAAAAAGATACACAGGACATACGTTATTTTTAACCTGCCTTTTAGGTAGTTGAAAAAAAAAATCCCCGCACGCTAGTTGGTGACGTGTGGTGTACTAACACCACTACAGCATCACACGACAGGGCACATATCAGGACAAAGGGCCATGTGCTTGTTCTTTACAACAGAAAGGCATCAAAATTTCAAAGAAAGCAGTTTTCATGTCTGAGGAATTGCTACCTAACTCTAAATGTGAGGAACAGCAACTTTCTGTATTTCTTTTCTCTGTGGGAAATGTGCAAATATGATGCAGCATACTGGGAATTAATCACACACATTTTCCACTAAATACCGAGAAATACTAAAGTAGCTACTAGAGTTTTAAAGGTTAGTTCCAAGTATTTATGTATAAGTTCATGTGTATAATAGTGCTTTCAAAGGTACCCTTTGTTCTTAATATTTAACATTTGAGTGAAAGCAAAAAGTGTAAGTAAGCTATGATGGCTTTGATCTGTAAAAAACTACCTATAACCCTAACTGAGGCAGATGGCTTCTGATTTGCATATTTTGAAAAGCACTGTGGGAATATGGCTATCATCCTGCTTTCCATCAAATAAAAAGTGCAAAAAACGTCTATACCTTATACTTTATTTACAGTGAATAAAATGATAGTCACAATCACAGGTAAATGACAATTCTGTACATTTGGGTGAATAATATAAAAAAATTACATATTCACAGGCACACATATCTTTTACCAACATTGAACATTTCAGTCTATGTAGTCAAAGTCTTCCGGAATTCCAAAAGTTTTATCAATTTTATTTTCTTCAAACCCAAATTTTCTTTTGGCCCAAGATTTTATTGCAAATATGTTATCTATAAAGAAAATAAGAAATACTTTTGAGAATTCAAAATACCATTATAAAACATTTCAAATGTAATTATATCCATTGTTTTTACTTTCAGAAGCATCAAAATAAGGAGGTTTCTGTGTCTTTAAGAGTAATGGCAGAATGGCAATTAATTTCAAAAGAAAATATTTCATGAGTATTTTGAATAAACAGAACTTGTATTTAAAATCCCAGTAAATTAGGTGCCACTGAAGAATAACCGACTTAAGAATAATGCAAAGACAGGGAAAAGCTAACGGTGCCTCCCACGGCTCCACAGCGCAGTCAGGACCCCGTGGCCTCGGGAAGGAGAGTCGCCCCTGTGCCCAGAGGGAGCACGTCCCCTCCTACCCACCTCCCTCCCCGGCAGGGAGGAAGGGCTTCCAGACAGTCGGGTCAGTGTGAGGGAGGGGTTCAGGAGGAGAGAGAGCGGCTCCCCTGTCTAACGGCTGTAAGAGGGGAACAGATGTGTATCCTCAGTGTCCTCTCGGGCGAATTTAAAATGCACTTTACCACTGAAAAACTGTTCTATCTTCTTAGATGAATTTGTCCCAAGGAAATACAACAAATTGCGTACAAAGATGCATGGTCAAAACTTCACCAATGCGTAAGAAAAGAAAAAGTAACAACAGTCTCACTGCCTCGGCACCTGGAGGGCGTCTGCACAGGCAGTGCCCACGCGCTCAGCGCGGCTGCGCGTGGGGAGTGGGCAGGATGGCGAGTTTTCTTTTTTTCATTTTACATGTTTTCTTTAATGCACATATACCACCTGTACAATGAACAGGTATTATAAATATAAAAAATAATGGTATAAAATTTCCTGGTTCAGCGTATTCTGTAAACATCACTGTGACAATGAAGTAAGAGGGTTAAAATAGGTTCTCCTGGAGCGTATGGACCGAAGCGTGTCACCCCCTACAGTCATATTGCAGTCCTAACTCTTAGTACCGCAGAGTGTGACCATGTTTGGAAACTTGACCTTTATTTTCATTTTTATTTTTACTCATTTTATTTTGTAATACTGGAGTGAAAGACATTTTGGTGAAGAGGGTCCGATGATCTGTGAGCTGATCTTTAAAGAAGTGACTAAGTTAAAATTCATGTTAGGGGAGGCCCTCATCCAATCTGACTGGTGTCCTTATAAGACAAGGAAATGTGGACTCACTGAGACACTAGGGCAGGGGTGTCAGACTCATTTTCACCAGGGGCCACATCAGCCTCGCAGTTGCCTTCGAAGGGCCGAACGTAATTTTAGGACTGTATACATGTAACTACTCCTTAACTAGGGGCTCTACATTTGGCCCTTTCAAGGCAACCATGAGGCTGATGTGGCTCCTGGTGAAAATGAGTTTGACACCCCTGCTCTAGGGGCATGAATAGGAAATACTATGTGAAGACACACGAGAAGGTAGCCATATACAAGATAAGGAGAAAGAGGCCTTAAAAGAAACCACACCTGCCCTACCCAGTGTGGTTCAGTCGGTTGGAGCACTGGCCCATAGACCAAGGGGCTGCGAGTTTGATCCCCAGTCAGGGCCTGTATGAGGAGGCAACCAAGTCGATGTTTCCTCTCACCTCAATGTCTCCCCCCACCTCGCTCTCCATCCCCCTTACTCTCACTCTAAAAGCAATGAAAAAATGTCCTCAGGTGAGGATAAAAAAACAAAAAGAAACCAAACTTGCTGACACCTTGATTTTGAACTTCCGGCCTCCAGAATTGTGAGAAAATAAACATCTTTTGTTTAAGCCACAGCCAGTCTGAAGTATTTTGTTATGATATCCTTAACAAATTTAAATTTGGACATTGATCACTTTTAAAAATATTGTTTTAAGAAGCTTATTTCCAAGAACACCAACACACAGAGTGGGAAGACCACGTGAGGACAGAGTGAGAAGGTGGTCATCTACAAGCCAGGAGAGGACTCAGAAGGAACCAAGCCTGACAGTACCTTGATCTTGACTTCCAGCCTCCAGGACTGGAGAAAATAAGCTTCTGCTGTTTAAGCACCCCAGATGGAGGGCTGCAGAGGCAACAGATGGCACACCCAACAGGAGTAAGGGAGAGTACAAGTAATGATAAAAGAGACCTACAAGAGATGGTGAAGCAGACTGGGCTAAGCAAGAGCAAGCTGTTTCTACTGCTAAGAAGATAAGGCAAGAAGTAGTTCCTGACCAGGGAGATCCCTACTGCAGGGCTCTGTTAGCCGCCCGACACAGAAGAACGCAGTTATTTCCAAACCACTGCACGGCATGGAGACAAGAAGCTGCTTCAGCGTTTGACCCACATAAATGAAGGAGTAAATCTAAGAAAGACCTACAACCTAGATGACTCTATCCAGCAAAGCTATCATTTAGAATGGAAGGGCAGATAAAGTGCTTCCCAGACAAGGTAAAGGTAAAGAAGTTCATGATTGCCAAGCCCTTATTACATGAAATGTTAAAGGGACTTATTTAACAAAAAGAAGATCAAAACCATGAACATTACAAAGGCAACAAATTCACAACTATCAACAACTGAATCTAAAACAAAACAAAACAAACTAAGCAAACAACCAGGAAAGGGACAGAATGGTAGGTGTGGGGATCACCTGGAGCGTTATCAGCAGGGAAGGGGCAGATTAGGGGAAAAGGTGCAGGGATTGAGAAGCACAACTGGTAGGAACAAAATAGACAGAGGGATGTTAATAATAGTATGGGAAATGGAGAAGCCAGAGACCTTATATGCACGACCCTTGGATAGGAACTAAGGGGGATTGCTAGAGGGGGGCATAGGGAGGGAAACTGGGACAACTGTAATAGCATAATCAATAAAATATACTTAAAGAAAGACATGAGATATAGTAAGTGGGAGGTCAGGGGATCCAACACAGGGGAGGGAGGCAAGCAAGCAATCCCAGGATGCCAGTGAAAGGAAATCCTAGGACGACAGCTGTGTACCAGCCCCACGAGGCACGAAGACCAGACGGGACAAAACAGGACCAGTTTCTTCAAGAAGATGGAGGAAGATGATGAACAACTGGTTATGGCTGACATATGAAGATATTCATCCATCTAGTGGAGTTTTGGGCTGAATTAGCAGTAAGTACATGGAAATGTATGCGGTATAGGGTAAGAATAATACATTCAGCTATGCAGAGCATTACATAATCTTAATAATGTAAACATTCCTAATCACAGTCAATAACGTAACAATGAATTATAATAACGATGCTGATGGGAGAAAAGGAGCAATGAAGGACATATGTAATGGTTGGGAAGCAGAATAGCGAAGATTTATTTTAAAAATTAAAGAACTGCTTAAAATTTAAAAATCAAGCAAAAGCAATATACAAATGTTATTTGGAGATACGGTTAAAATAGCAAAAACAAATCAACTGAAAGAGTTGAAATAGCTTGCTCTTGAGATAGGAAATGGGAAGAGGTCAAGGTAGGGTGTTTTTAGAAAAAAAATTGTAGATTTATTTGACTCTTTAAAACAATATGTGTGTAACTTTTGACTAAGAAAGAACAGAAAACAAACACAAAATCTAGCACAATATCTGGCTCACAAAAATTCAGTGTGAACCATTTTATTACTATAACAACAAGACAGATGACAGTTTTTCTTTTTTTTTTTTTAAGATTTTATTTTATTTTTAGAGAGAGGGGAAGGGAGGGAGACAGAGAGGGAGAGAAACAGCAATGTATGGTTGCCTCTCACATGGCCCTCATGGGGACCTGGCCTGCAACCCAGGCATGTGCCCTGACTGGGAATCGAACCGGGACCCTTTGGTTTCCAGCCCGCGCTCAATCTACTGAGCTACACCAGCCAGGGCAGATGACAGTTTTTCATGTCACCTTTACATTCATGCTAGGGACAACAATGTTTCCTTCCCATACCACAAATGCTACTTGATCTGTTTAAAACACATTACTTACTATGCTCGGAATATCTGGGCACAGTTAGTAAAATTAAAAATTATAAAACAGCCCTGGCTAGTGTAGCTCAGTGGATTGAGCATAGGTCTGTGAATCCAGAGCACTGCTGGTTCGATTCCCAGTCTAGGGCACATGTCTAGGTTGCAGGCCAGGTCCCCAGTGGGGGGACATGTGAGAGACAACCACACATTGATGTTTCTATCCCTCTCTTTCTCTTTCTCTTCCCCTCTCTCTAAAAATAAAATCTTAAAAAAAAAAAAAAAAGATAAAACAAACAAAAAAGTTTAACTCCAGGCATCAAATAATGATTAAATGTTTGAAATGAAGTTCATTTCTAAGGTAACTAACACATCAAATAGAACACTGTTAAATAATATCCTCACTTCTTTCAGTTAAAGTGTGATAGAATATCGACAGATATTAAAATAAATCTTTAGTTATTAAAAATAACCTAAAACAGCCCTGGCTGGTGTAGCTCAGTGGATTGAGTACAGGCTGGGAACCACAGGTCGTCGGTTTGATTCCCAGTCAGGGCACATGCCTGGGTCTCCAGTGAGGGCCATGTGAGAGGCAACCATACCTTGCTGTTTCTCTCCCTCTCTTTCTCCCTCCCTTCCCCTCTCTCTAAAATAAATAAATAAATAAATAAATAAAATCTTGAAACAAAAAAAAAAATAACCTAAAACAAATTTTACTTTTTATAAGGACCTAAGAGAAAACACTAAATATTGATAGCATGAGTTACTCCAGAACGATGTGTAGGTTTAGTAGTGTCTGCATACCAAATACTTACAGAGGGCTACATAAGACAGGTATTAAGTGTATTATAGGTTTTCCAGAACATAAAGAACCTACATCGTCAAGCTGACACAAGAATAGAGAGACAAAAGTCAATGTACTACTAAACAATTTCAGAGTCTGTTAGAAAGAACAGCTTTCGGGACAAAGCTCCAAGAGTACAGAATGATTTCTGGGGAATGAAAGAACAGACACACGTATGGAAGCACGAAGTTTGGAGCAATGGACTTCAAACCTAGTCAGGAGAGAAGAAAATGAGACAACACAGTAAGGCTATAGCCTTGGCAGGAAGGAATTCTGATCCACCGGAGGGCAAGACACCATCTTATCACACACCTTCTAAAAGTAAAAACGAACAAAATAAAAATAAAAGACTCTCTGCAACAATGCTTAATGGACCAATTAGAAAAGACTCAATTAAGCAAGTCCTTGAGCCCCGGGGTATCTGCCTTCAAGACAATGTTACCCACAATCTCGATAGTTCATTCCCTGTTAAATAATTTCTATATCTGGCAGAAGTTTTTTTTGTTTTTTTTTTAAGTTTTATTTATTTATTTTCAAAGAGAGAGGAAGGGAAGGACAAAGAGAGAGAGAAACATCAATGTGTGGTTGCCTCTCACATGGCCCCCACCGGGGACCTGGCCCACAACCCAGGCATGTGCCCTGACTGGGAATTGAACCGGCGACCCTTTGGTTCACAGCCCACGCTCAATCCACTGAGCTACACCAGCCAGGCTGGAAGTTTTTATAAATGGATAAAAAACAATGTTTAAAAAAAAAAATAAAGAAACAGCCTCACGAAGACTGATAGAACTCCTGTTAATATGGTGGCATGCCCAAGAGAGACACAGGAACAGGATGGCAATATCGTATGTGCCAGTCTATATTAGAACCTCACCACCTCTGTGCCCCCTCACTCATGAAAATGCCTCTCACACAAACTCATAAGAACTCCACCACCTTAATCATTAAGCAAGGTGTTAGATGATATAATTTGTCAAATCACACTTAAAGTGTATTTGCTGTCACAGAACATTTAAATGCAATATTTCTAGTTACATCTGTACCCTGAGGTAATCCCTCATTCTATAAAACTGAAATGCTTAATTACTGAACAGTAAATATTCTCAATTCTATATATACAGTGAGGCAAAAGTAGGTTTACAGTTGTTTATATGAAAGGAAATACAACAATTAATAAATAATACAATAAACTCTGCGTTTCGTGTACTTATAACTGTAAACCTACTTTTGTTCCCCGCCCCTACATGTTTGGGAATTTTTAAGTAAAAAGAAACAAAACCTTAACTAATAGTTAGATAATAATCTTTAGTTGTGTTACTGGTATTTTCCTCTCATCGTTTGGAAGGCCGAGAGGTTTTCTGAGGGGTAACCTGTGTTGACTCCACGGTCTTTTCACGGCACTTCAGCTGGCAGGAGCAGGTCAGAACCTCACATGGAAACACAGCTCTTCCCAGCGGTTCCCGCTGTTCTAAAAATATCTTCCTTCCTACATGATTTTAGAAGCTCCGGGTTCTTTCTCAGCTAATAAGAATAATGGCGGGGGGGAGGGCAGTTATTCAAAAATTTCTTTAAATTATAGTTTTGGAAGTTTATGACAGCTGGAAAACACGAGCATTCTTGAAGAGGAGAAAGGGGGAGGGGAGCATTATCTATCTGTTTAACATCGTAACAAACGGCTCCCCGTCTTATTTAAGCCCCCAAGCAGGAGGGAGATACTATCCACACCGAACAGATGAGGAAGCCGGCTCGAGAAGTTCAGCAAGTCGCGGCGGGGCAAACAAGGAACACAGCCTGGCTGCCTTCACAGCGGGTTCTCCCCACCGTGCGCAGGCCGCCTGCCCCTGCCGTCGGGAGCTGCTCTGCGGGGAGCTACCGGGGGAAACCACTTCGTGACCATCTTATCTTAGCCGGAAAATTCACTTGACGTTTTTTCAAACCCATGTGATAGAATGTATTTATTTAGACTTTATTGGAGACATAATTCATTATTCTGTTGTCTTTTATGTTAGTTTGCTGTTTTACCCTTCTCTGTTCTTACCACTAAAGCATGACACTATTGAGGAAATAACTTCATAATAAATAAAATTACGATTTTGTAGGATCCAAAGGCCAATTACATTGATTTTATCAATCTACTAAATTCTAAACTAGACAAGGAAAAGGGTTTTAAAACTTTTTGAGAAAACACAGAGGCCCGAGCACAGTCGGGGAAACCTGGCTCAAATCTGCCTTCCAGGCCTGACCCAATCACCTTGACCGAAGGCGGTCACTCTGAGCTCTCTGACCTCCGCACTAGCGCAGTCTTGCCCCGCCTCCCCCAGGGAAACAGAAAGCGGGGAGTGATGCATGTGAAGGCATTATAAACTCTTCCCAGGGTGGCACAGTTCAATGACCACTATTTTATCATTAAAGACTGAAAAATCACCAGTGTAATTTTCAGACAGGTTTTAACAAAAATAATCATACTTATATATAATTCACAGCAATTATTATTCATTAACTTTCTTCTAAATTTTAATACACATAGATAATGCCTTATTAATTCCTATTTCTTAGAATATCTCTGGTGTAGACCAGAGGTATATTCATTGGCAAATGAACTAATGAGGCGTTTCAGGAAGGCAGGCAGACAGAGAAGACAGTCATAGGCAGTGGGTAAGAGCTTGCTCTCAGAATTCAGAAAAGCTGGATTCTGATTCCTGTTCTACTGCTGAGCATGTGTGTGGCCAGGGGCTCCCGACGGCCTCTGTTTCATCTCTAAAATTAGAGATAATAATCCCATCTACCTTACACAATTATTGTAGAGATAAATGAGAACGCACCACAGACATCTTCATAATGCCCGGCTCATATATAGTCAGCCCTCACCACATGTCAGTTGTTATTAGTAAGAAGACAACTCTTGAGGATTCCATGAAACTCTTAAAGTTGTATGAAAGTTAAGTGGTTAGCCTAAGTGACTTCTCTGGAAAAAGTTACACAAAAGTTAAACTGGAAGTAATCATTGCTTTTTCAAAAAAATCTTGAACTTTACAAAATGACTCATAATAAGATTTAAAAATGTCTTTCCTTGAACAAAACTAGGCACAATGGCTTCTGCATTTCACATCAGAGTAAGTGTGAAGTTTATATTTTAGCAGTGCCACTAAAATACATACCAGTCCATCTGTTAGCAGCTTCTTTGGCTACTTTATTTGCTTGACCTGAAAAACAAAAAAAAAAGGAATACATATGTATACACACACACACACAATCATCTTCATCTATCTAGACACTCTTTTTCTTACATGAACAAGTTTGTACAAATAAAATGGCAATGGAAAAAAGCTCAAATTGTGATATATTTTATCCCACAAACCTGCTTAGCTTCCCGTCTGCCAAATTTTAGAAGTTGTGGTTACATCGGTCATTAATAGAAAGCCCAAGTGAAAACAATACCCCTTTCCTAAGTGTCCATGTTATTGAACTTGCTCCTTTAAGACAGCATGTTGGTTCACAATTACAACACCAAAATAAGATAAAATTATTTAAGTTTAAAGGTCATAATTTTAGTGTACTGTGCATATATATACATATATATACACACACACAAACACACGTATATATCAGATCACAATAAACCTGACCTAAAAAAATTCCAGTGGTCATACAGTATCCCTATAGAAGGAAATATTTACTACTTACACTGAATTACACATCTTGCTATTAAACGTGGTTCTATCTATATCATGTCTTTCAAGTTAATCCACATAGCACATAACAATGCCATGATCAACTGGGAATAAATATTATGTGACAATTTATTTATTGGAAGGTAACTTATATACCACAGAATTCACGATATGAAAGTGTATGATTCAGTGGTTTTTAGTATATTCACATGGATGTACAACCAGAACTACCTAATTCTAGAACATTCTCCTCACAAAAGGAAATCCCATATACATTGGGAGCCACCCACAGAGACCACGCACGTCCTTTCCACCTTTACAGACCTGCCTGCCCGGGCACTCCACGAAAGTGAGTCCACACAGCGTGTGTCTGGCTTCCTTGACCCAGCGCAACGTTTTCAAGTTTCATCCACGCTGTGACATGTGTCACTACTTCACTCCTTTTTACTGGCAAACAACATTCCATTGTGTGGATAAACCACTTTCTGGTGACCCATTCATCAAGTGATAAATATTTGAATTATTATTGCTAAGATGAATAATTGAACAATTTTAGTGTGAACGTGTTTTCAATTTGAGTACATACCTAGGAGTGGAACTGCTGGCTCAAAGGGTAACTCTATGCTCAACATTTCTGGGAACGAATAATTGTTCTCAGAATGGCTGCTTCATCCAATCCCCGCCCTGCCCAGCAATCTAAGAGCTCCAATTTCTTCACATCCTCACCAACAATTATTTTCCGTTCTTTTTATTACAGCCATTCTAATGTGTGTGAAGTGGCATCTCACTGTGGTGTGATCTGCAGTTCCCTGTTGGCTGACGACGACGTTGAGCTTCTTTTCATGTGCTTATTGGACAACAGTGTGTTGTTCTCGGGAACATGTCCATTCGGATCCTTTGCCCACATTTAAATTGAGTTGTTTTCTAATTGCTGAATTGTAAGATTTATATATATATAAAATAAATATATGTTATATATAATATAAATATATATACTGGTCAGATACAAAATTTGCAAATATTTTCTCCCATTCTTTGCATTTTCTCTTTACTTTTTGATAATGTACTCTGATACAAAAAAGTGGTAAATTTTGATGAAGTCACATTTATCTACATATTTTGATTGCTTGAGCTTTTGGTGTTATATCCAAGAAACTGTTTCCTAATCCAAGGATAAGCCTATGTTTTCTTCTAAGTGTTTTACAGTTTTAGCTCGTAGGTCTTTGATCTGGATGAGCTAATTTTAAATGTGATATGAGGTGAGAGTCCTCATGGATTTATTTGCACGTGGATAACCAGTTTTGCCCAGCACCAGTAGTTGAAAACACTATTCACTCCTAATTGAATGGTCTTGGCACACTTACTGAAAATCAATTAGGTTTACTTCTGAATTCTCAATTCTATTTCATCCACCTCCATGTCTGGTATATTCTTATGCCAGTAGCACACTCTCCTGATTACTGCAGCTTTGCAGTAAGTTTTGAAATTGGAAATTTGAGTCTTCCAACTTTTTCTTTTTAAGATTCTTTTGGCAATTCTGGGTCCCTTGCATTTCATATGGATTTTAGGATCAACTCATCATATTCTGAAAAAAGCAATTGGATTTTTGATAGGTTTTACATTGAATCTGTAGATCAAATTGGGGAGTATTTCCACCTTAACAACCTTCAGTCTCCAATCCATGAACACAGGATGTCTTTCTATTCACACAGGTCTTCAGTTTCATTCAGCATTGTAGTTTGCAGCATGTCATGCACTTCTTTGATTAATTTTGTTTCTTGGAATTTTACTCATTTTGCTGCTATTGAGTAAAGAGAATGGGATTTTTTCTTAATTTCTTTTTCAGAGTGCTCATTTTTAGTATATAAAATACAAGTGATTCTTGCATACTGATTTTGTGCTGCAACTGGCTGATCTCACTTATTAGCACTAATGGCTTTTTGTTGGTTAGTTTTGGTGGATTGTTTAGGGCTATACTGCAAATAGTAACACTTTTATTTTTCCCTTTTCAACATGGATGCCAATGATTTCTTTCTTGCCTAATTGTCCTGGCTTGAACTTCCAGTGTAATGTTGAGTAGAAGCAGTGAGAGTAGACATTCTTGGGGAAAGTATACAGCCTTTTACCAACCAGTACGATGTTAGCTATGGATTTTTTTGTAGATGTCCTTTTATTAGATTAAGAAAGTGACTTCTACTCCTAGTTTGTTGAATGTTTTTATTGTGAAAGGGTATTGGATTTTTTCAAATACTTTTTTTTGTCTATTGAGACAATCATGTGGGGTTCCACCAACTTTATTCTATAAATATGTTATACGCGATTGATTTTTGTATGTTGAACCAACTTTGCATGCCTGGGATAAATGTCAGTTAATCGTGGCGCGTGATTCTTTTTATATATTGCTGGATCTGATTTGCTAGTATTTTGTTGAGAATTCTCACATTTATATTCATAAGCAATATTCATCTAGTTTTCTTTTCTTATAATATCTTTGGTTTCAGTATCAAGCTAATACTGACCTCAAAGAATGAGTTAGGAAATGTTCTCTCCTTTTCTAATTTTTTTTTGTAAAGTTCATTCTTCTTAAAACTGGTAGCATTCTGAAGCATAGACTAGGGTTTTCATTGCAAGAAGTTTTTCATTTCTAATTCAATCTCTTTACAAGGTAAACATCTCTTTAGATAGTCTATTTCTGCTTCAGACAGTTTTGGTAGTTTGTATCTTTTGAGGAATTTCCTAATTTCACCTAGCTTATCAAATTTATTGACCTACAACTGCTCATAGCATTCCCTTATACTTTTTATTTCTGTAAGGTCAACAATAATATTCCTTCTTTCATTCCTGATTTTAGTAATTTGAATCTTCCCTTTTTCCTTGGTCAGTATAGCTAAAGGTTTGTCAATTTTGTTGATCTGCTTTAAGAACCAACTTACGGTTTCATTGATTTTCTCATTTTTCAACTCTATTACTCTTCTGCTCTATTCATTGTATTTCCTTTCTTCTGCTTGCTTTAGGTTTAGTTTGCTCTTCTTTTCAGTTTCTTTTTTTTTTTTTAAGATTTAATTTATTTATTTTTTGACAGAGGGGAAGGGTGGAAGTAAGAAAGGAGAGAAATATTGATGTAAGAGAGAAACATCGATTGGTTGCCTCCTGTATGTACCCTGACTGGGGACTAAACCCACAACTCAGGCATGCACCCTGACCTGGAATTAAACCAGCGACCTTTTGCTTTGAGGGACAATGCCCACCCAGCTGAGCCATATGGCCAGGGCTTTGGGGCATGTTTAAACACTCAGGCAATTTACAACTCTGCCTTAGCTTTCACTTCCTGCTTGTAGAATGTCAAGGAAGGTCAGCTAGAGATGGGAAATTAGGAACTTCTCAGGTCTTTCCTGAGAATGTACACAGACGTAGGCAATGCACGTGGCCTTCTAGATTTCCAGGAACATGTTGATTTTCGAGGCTCCAACAAACGTCTTTTAGTCTCTCTCTGTTTTTAAACAAATTGTTATTCATTGATTTTAGAGGGAGAGAAAGAAACATTGGTTTGTTATTCCACTTATTTATGCATTCATTGGTATGTGCCCTGACCAGGGATAGAACCTGCAACCTTTACATATTGAGACGACACTCTAACTAACTGAGCTACTAGGCCAGGGCCTCAGCCTCTCCTTTGAAGCTTTTTGGTTAGTCTGTTTGCCGTAATTACTGTTCATCACCTAAGACAGACACAAACTTACAATTCTTGCCTATAACTGTTTTAGACAAACATCCCCCCCAGGGAGAGGCTGCTAACACTGAGCATGCTCCAATTCAGGTCAAATAAAGACAGTCCTTTCTACTGGTGGCTTTCAGGGAACCACTAGAGACATCAATCATGACAATTCTTTGGGAATGAGGGTCTTAAAGAGATCCAGCTTCTTTCTGTTTCCTCTGATACCAGGATGCAGGGCTGTTATTTTTTAAAGCTGGAGAGTAGGGGTTGAACGCAGGGCAAGTTAAAAAACACCACAAAACACCTATTCTTGCTGAGATTCAGCCATTTTTCTTGACTAGGCAAATCTTTGGTTTGTTTTTAGAATTCTGACAAAGTTGTGACAATTTTTGCCAGCTTTCATGGAAGGATAAACATTTTTAGAAGTCCTTACTCCACCATTTTTACTGTCATCCTGGCATTTATTTCTAAGAAGAGTTCTTAAGTACTTCAAAGATTTGCTTTCAAGTATTTTTGTGGGAATCCAATTCTTACAACTTATTTCATTTGTTCTTAAGCAATGGTCACAGCAGCTAAAATTAAATTTTATTTTTTATAAATTATTCCTCTTACTTAATTCTTGAATATTTGCAACTAATGTTGCCAATACCTGTTTAATGATATCAGTAATTCTACTGGCATGATGAAACACAAATATTTCCTGCAGGAATTATTGAAAAGCAAGTGAGAGATAATACATAGCCATGTCTACAAGAACATAAGGGTTATAGCTATTATCAGAAGAAAAACTGTTTCAAAATAAACCATGACAGATTTAAAGATAAGCCTAATTGTTGTAATATGGGTGCTATAGTCATGCCATTAAGAACCAAATCCTTGCCCTGGCTGGTGTGGCTCAGTGGACTGAGCGCCGGCTTCCAAACCAAAGCGAAGACGGTTTGATTCCCAGGCAGAGCACATGCCTGGGTTGTGGGCCCAACGGGGGATGCGCAAAGAGGCAACCAACCACACATTGATGTTTCTCTCCCTCTCTCCCTCCCTCCCCGTCTCTAGAAATAAATAAAATCTTAAAAAAAAAAAAACAAAAAGAACCAAATCCTATCAAAATCAATTTGTGAAACTCATAAACCTTTAATCCAGTATACTCAGTTCCACAATAACATGACAGCCAAAATACTATGTAACCCTTCATGATGAAAAAGCACATCTGAAAACAACAGTCTCACTGGAGAAAGGGGATGTGGGGTGAGTAGAGGTTAAAGTCTAAAAAAGTTTTTTTGTTTTTTTTTTTAAAGATACATCCTCTACATTTGTGGAACTTTCTTTCTTTCTTTCAAGATTTTAGTTATTTATTTATTTTAGAGAGAGGAGAAGGGAGGGAGAAAGAGAGAGAAACATCAATGTGTGGTTGCCTCTCACATGGCCCTCACTGGGGACCTGGCCCGCAACCCAGGCATGTGCCCTGACTGGGAATTGAACCGGGACCCTTTGGTTCCCAGCTCACACTCAATCCACTGAGCTACACCAGCCAGGGCTAAAAAAGTTCTTTAGATTTAGTGACAAGGAGATCATTACCATTTACTAATTATATATTCAAATTTCTTGAATCTGTGGGTTATAGTCTTTATCAAATTTGAAAACAAATTTAGCCTTTATTTCTGATATAAATTTCTTCAGGTATTTTTCTGGCCTGGAAGCCTTTGCTGCCCCAAAACACACTCCTTTGGCGCCCCAATTACAAACAGACTAGGTCACAGATGCTACTGTCATCAGAAAGTCTTGAGTTTCATTTTGGATCATTTGTATTGCTATGTCTTCAAATCCTTTCTATTCCTTTCAAATCCTTTTTTTCGCAAAGTTTAATCTGCTGTTATTCCAATTCAGAAATATTCATCTCTACAAATTTGACTTGGGTCTTTTTTATACCTTCCATGTGTCGATATAATTTTTGAACAGAAAGAATACATTTACAGTAACTTTTAATGTTATAATCTTCTAATTTAACTATCTGTGTCAGCTCTGGGTCAGTTTTTATAGACAGTTTATTCTTCTCGTAAGGATCATGTTTTCTGACTTCCTTGAATGCCTCATAATCTTTCATTGTATGCCAGACATTATGAATTTTATTTTGTTGGGTGCTACATACTTTTGTACTCCTATAAATGTTCCTGAACTAGTTCTGGGATGCCAGAAGTTACTCTGAAACACTTTGATGCATTCAAGACTTGCTCTTATAGTTTGTTAGGTGGGCCAAGAGGAGGTAAGACCTTCTTGAGTACTCTACCCAATGCCTCGTGAATTGTACATTTTTCCAAGCTGGCTGGTAAGAGTAAGCACTGTTCCTTCTAATTCTTTGAGACTGTTCTTATCCCAGCGCTGGGCGGTCTCCTCATGTTCATGAACTGAATACCTGAGAGGAACCCTTTATAAATCTCCAGGGTTCTCAAATTTCTGTGTACCTCTCTCCTCTCGAGTACGCTGCCCTTGATCAGCTCCAGCCACGCTGATCTCCCTGATTCGCCATGCCTTCTCCTCAATTAAGGGAGTCTGCAGAACTCTGCCTAGGTTCTCCTTTCTTGTGACAAAGCCAGGAAACTCAACAAAGTAAGGAGGAACAAGGATAAGGCTTACTTTGTCTGCTCTAGGATTGCTGTCCTTTGTTGTCTGATATCAAGCATCTTGAAAACCATTATTTCATACATTTTTGTTTCAGGTGGGAGGATAAATCTTGTGCATTACTATGTTTGCTGGAAGTGGAAGTGCCACATCTGAACAAAGTTTTGTTAGCTGAATTTTAAAAGCAGAAAAATTGTACATTTCTCTAGACAAGCATAAACTGAAATTAGACTAAAAATTCTGTTCATGGGTATGTAGGCTTTGACGATCCCCCCGCCCCACCTTTGGATTGTAGTTTGGTAGCTTTTCATAGAAAAAGATATCTTGCCTCAACATGTAAAATATATTTTGAAGTAATGTAATTATCCGGCATATATACTATTAAATAAATATGCTCTAATTTGCTATAATTAATGTATAATCAGAATAGATGATATTTTTTAACGGAGGAAACAAATAGCACAAAGCCAGGAAGGAAGAACTTACGCTCTCATTCCCTTGTTATGATCAGAAATGTACAATGTGAAAATGTCAGAAATGACCACATCTGTGATAAATTCATCATTACAAATTCTATAGGATCAAAACATAGATCTATCTTATGTGGCTGTACAAATAAATATTAAAAGATAATCTCGGTCTGATGTTTAAGAAGACTGATAAAGTCTCTTGCGTCTTTCTAAATCAGAAAACTTCTTGTCATTCAAATGGACCTCATACCCATAATACTCACTGATGCTGGCATGTCTGCCTTGTTGAGAAACAATTTACCAAGCCTTGACATTCAAGGGTTATGATAAAGAGCAGAATTCCAGCAATCAGTATAAAATTAGTTACAACTTCCTCCTCAGCCATGCTTCCTACTCTCCATAAAATCCATCACCCTCTGTACACCCTGGAACTTCTTCAAGTTTTATTTTTCTTTTTTAGAGGAGATGCACTTGCCATAACTGCTGCATGATCCAGAGGCACATGGAATGGTAACATCTGACATTACATGTCCGCGATAAAAGTTTCCCCACTTCAAGAATCAGTCTGGCCCAGTTCTCTGCCCCTGCTGATTTTCTGCGCCTCACAGTGACCCACTGCTGTAGGGGCACCATCAGTACATGACAGAGTAGTTTTGTAAGCCTAAATAAGAGTTTTAGTCATTTCTGGGAGGACAGACGAAGTCAAAATTATGACAAGTACTGTAAAACGGGGAGGCCGTAAGTAGAAGTGACAGCAGTCAGGGTCGTCTAACTAGCTGAGGCCACATGATGGGGACCACAGAGCGGAAAGGCAGAAGCCTTGATTGGTTATGGGTCAGCACTGCGGGTGCCAGACAGAAAACAGAATGAAACAGGTAAGCAAGAGTTGGTACTTCAAGGAAAATGTCCAGGAATCCCACAAAACTGAAATCAGGAAGCAGGGTAGAACCAAGTAAGAGTAACAAATGAAGGATCAGATTGGGTTAGTTTTACTGTATGAAAGCAGAATTTTCATGAACTGCTAGAGGGTACAGCTATACTGATCCTGAAAACAAGCCAGCTGAAGGTATTAAATCTGGGTAATAAAACTGTTCTTAGCCTGAACTGGGTGGGTCAGCTGGTTGGAGTGCTATTCCGAACACCAAAAGGCTACAGGTTTGATCCTCGGTAGGGGTGTGTACAGAAGGCAACTAATAGAAGCTTCTCTCTCCCAACAATTTCTCTCTTTCTCAAACCGATAAACACACCGTTGGGTTAGGACTTAAAAAAGAAACTGCTACAGACAAGACACAATACTTGACGTCCTCTTTACCAAGCAGCCTGGCTTTTCTTTCTTTTTTTTTTTTAACTATATTTTATTGATTATGCTGTTACAGTTGTCCCGCTCTTCCCCCCCCGTCTTGCCCCCACCCCCTTACCTCCCCTTTCCCCACCCTTTAGTTTTATCCATAGGTCATACACATAAATCCTTCTGCTTCTGCACTTCCTATACTATTCTTAACCTCCCCCTGTCTGTTGTCTACCTACCATTTATACTACTTATTCTGTGCCCCATTCCCACCCTCTCCCCCTACCACTCCCCTGTTGATATTCCTCCATACCTTATATAACTCCCTTTAACATTTCATACAATAAAGGCTGGGTGGTGATGAACTTCTTGAACTT